>CANXYI010588877.1:0-14467 GCA_948208565.1 Hura crepitans
ATCCAAGGTAATAATTGACATGGAATATGGCGAATGATAATCGTAGATGACATCTGTAGACACTGGGTTTCAGGGGACTCTTAGGTTCAGTTTACCTAATGATGATGAAAAGGACAAAAATCCTAAAAATGGATTTTTGATGTCTGAACTAAAGATCCCAGGGTAAAAAAAACCCAATGAAAACGGCTATTTTGGGGACAAAAATGGCTATTTTACCCCAAAACGGGCCATTCCCACACATGAGGCACCCGTTTTGGGCCTAGAATGGCATAAACAACTGTTTTGGCTTCAAAAATAGCTGTTTAGGCCATTCGGCCAAAAAAAGGCCATTCCCATGTGTGGGAGTGCCCGTTTTGGGTTTAAAATGGCCAAAACGGCTGTTTTGGCCATTACTGAGGACAAAACTACTATTTTCACCCTGAAAATTCCCGTTTTAGGCCTCGGGGTCCATGCATAAAAACTAGATGGGTCCTTTTAGGTTAAGGGTGGTCAATTTATAGAGAGAGAAAATATTTTACAAAAAGAAATCACTAAAACTACCTAGAAAATACAAAAAAAATATTATATTGACACCACATTTTGGATTTTTTTTGAGATTTAAGCATCATTTTCAATCTAAGTCGAGATCTGTCTAAAGACAAGTATACTAGTTTGTTGACCAACCCATTTTTCCTTTCATTTTTTATTTTTTCTGCATTTTATCAATTTAGAAGTTAGATGTGATAAATTAATTTTGTACATATTTTTGCATTTATGAGACTACTTATTTTTCTTTAATTTCTATCTGTCTTTATTTTTGCTTCGCATCAAAAATATTATTTTTGGTTATTTGGGCAGATTTTATTTTTCTTTATATATTATCCATCTACTAGTTTGATGTGGTAATTTATTCGTGTAATATTTTATACTTTTGCGGCCGTCTATTTTATTTAATTTCTGTCTATCTTCATATTTTTGCTTCACATCAAATATATTATTTTTTGTTGTTTGTGCTTATTTTATTTTTCTTTTTGCAATATCCATCTACTAGTTAGATGTGGTAATTTATTTATGCAATATTTTTATTTTTACGATTGTTTATTTTTGTTTAATTTCTATCCAGTTTTCTATTTCTCAGTCGCATGCTAATATATTATTTCTATTGTTGTGATGCGAGTAATTTGATTATTTTGGGTTGATTATTGTTATTATTGTCTATTATTTGTTAGATTGTATTTTAGGCCTTCCAAAATATATTTTTTATTTTTTAATTTTAGTTAGATTGTATTTTAGGTAATTGCCTTGTATTTTATTTTTTCAGTCAAAATATTTCCCTGTATATTTTTTGAATATTGTAATAATTAGGAAAATGAGTTTTTATGCGACCGAAAAAATAATTAAAATATTTCTATTTAATCAATTGGTGTTTTATTAATAAAATCGGGTTTGATTTTTCTTAATAAAAGTCACAATAAAATTATTTCTTAAAATTTAACTTGTGAGAACCAAAGTTCTCAAATTAAATCTATTTCCCGATTTATGTATGATGCCACCAATCTCAATCTTGAAATATTTCATGAGCACCAAATTAGGTAAAGAATGGTTTTACACATTGAAAGGATATAATAGTCCAAACCATATTTTTACCCTATAAATTGGTGTTCTATTAATAAAATAAATTCCAATTTTCTCATAATAAAATTTAGACTAAAAACATTCATTTTTTTGAATAAAACCTTTGAGAACCAAAGTTGTCAAACCATTCTTCCAAATAAAAAATCATCATAATAAAACTAGTTATTTTCAAATTGGCTTTTGAGAACTGAAGTTCTCAAACCCATCATCCAATTTTAATAAAAATTCACCATAATAAAATCCCTTCTTTCTAAAATTGGCATGAGAGAACCAAAGTTCTTGAAATAATTAATGGCCTAATTTCATGTATGTTATTTCGATTCCAATCACCTATTTGTTTTTTTATAAATATATTTTATAACATCTTCTACGTGAATGCGTGATTTACTTTAATTGCAAAAAATTGCTTGAGAAAAGGAGTAGTGTCATAATTTCAAATTGAAGTTCCGTATTAAGTTGAGGTATAAATAAGAGTAAAGTTCTGAACTGCTCTAGTTTTGACCCTATAAGGTATTTTTATTTCCCGACTCTATCGAGTGGTGACTCCTACCTTGTGATGGCTAACTTATACCCCCTAAGATAATAAAAAATGGGTAGCCCTAGATTATTTTAGCTTCTTTCTCATCATCCGAGACTCAAAAAGTGAGGCCTAAGTTAAGTCTTAAGCTACTTCAGTTTGATCATTCTTAGGAAAATCAAAAGGGTCACACGAGACAACATCATTAAGTAAGGAACAGTGGTTTAGCCTCTCAATTAGACTCCTATTGGATTGGTTTACCGGTCAACTAGGAAATTAGCAATTGCTAGGCAGTTTGGTCCTCTTAGGGTCATTGTTGTTTGTTGGATATAGCCGATGTAGCTATCGAGGATTTGAGATGAACACTGCACACTCGGGTATTAGGAGGTCCACCTAGGTTAATCCTTACTACCCATTGATTGTTTATGGATATTGAGAGGTCCCACAAGGTTGATCCCTACTATCCACTTGTGATGATTTGGAGAGGTGGCTTAGGGTATTATGAGGTCCTATGGACTAATCCCTAATATCCCATTTGTAGATTTTGGGAGGTTTACAGACTAATCCCTACTATTTGCTAGTCTAGTATTATGAGGTCCATAGACTTATCCTTGCTATCAAACGAGGTAGGTGCAACTACTGAGGTCCAAAATATGGATCAGTGCACAAGATAGATCCTACTGTCTAGTGTCTTAAAGTGTCATTTGTCTGTTATGGGCCTAAACTGTATTAAACATTACCATGATGATAGTATATGAAATTTGAATTAATAACAGGAATGCAAAATATTTGAAAAGGATTAATGGCATTTAGACTGATATCTTGCATGACCATGATGACAAATATCTATGCATGTGTGTACATGACTTGCATGTGTATTTACATGTGTGACATACTTTATTGTATCTATTTCACCACTGAGTGCATACTTAGCCTATCGGTGTTCTGATGTATAGGCTATAGATGAGGTAGCTATCCAGCTTCAGCGGTGCTAGTGTAGCTAACCTGGATATCTTTTTGGTATTTTTTTGATGCTTTTATATTCTTATTAATCAGTCACTCATGTATACTAGGGGTAAAGTCAATAGTGCATGTATAGTTAAAACTCAGATAGCTTAACTAAATGGCTATATAATCATGCTTTTAATGGATAAATGTATATGATTTTGTTTATCTATAGGTTTGAGACCCTGTGTCTTGCTATGTGATGGATGTTGACATTGTTTAAGGGACAAAAAGGGTCTAGGAGTTGAGTTGTGGCTTGTAGATGGTTATAGAATGTTTTTCCTGCAAGAAAATTTTTTGTTTTTCACCCGAGTAGTTGTTATGCTACCCAATTTTCAATAAATGGATAACAGAGATAAGTTGGACTTTTATCGGGCTAAAATAGGTAGTAATAAAATGTTGTACATAAGTAAAAACTAAATAGACAAGATAGGTCAAAGTTGTTAAAAGTGACATAAGTGTTAAACGAATGGCCGCTAGGGAAATTCAAGGATAGGTAACCTCTGAGAAGTGGCAACTTTTGTCTATTTCCTTCAATAATGGGTAGGTGATGTTACATTTAGTGGTGTTAGAGCAGGTTTAGGCATTCCTTAGCACATTATACATGAGTGCATGAGTCTAGGGTTTTATTTTTGGGTCAAAGATACACTACATGAAGCTGATAAGTGTTTTTTGTAAAGTATATATGATGAGTGAACAGAACCTACTAGAGTGAGGGGAAGAGGTGCATAGTCATGCTCCTACAACCATTCATGGCCCAGAGGTGAGTGCAGCCACACTAGATCCTAGTGATGCTACTCATCAGCCATAACCTCAACCACAACCTCAGGCATAGGCTTCTCTAGCTTCGCTGCAGTAGATAGTAGAGTTGCTGAGACACCCTTTAGCACCTCCACCACTACCACTAGCTGTAGTTCCTATGCCACCTCTACCAGCTCCCCTACCATTGTAAAAGACTTATCTAGAGAGGGTCAAGAAGATGGGAGCAATGGACTTTCTAAGTGCGAGGGAGGATAATACTGCGAGGATAGAATATTAGCTGGAGTGGAGTATGAGCATTTTAGAACAACTAGAGTGTATAAAAAAGGAGAGTCTAAAGTGCTTCACCTCCTTATTGTACAAAGAAGCCTTCTGCTTATAGGATACTACAAAAAAGAGAAAGGTAGTAGCTGACCTTACAAAGGATTTCTTTCTAAAGGAGTTTCAAAAAAGGTATATTTATGAGTCCTACAAGGACAAAAAGAGGCAGGAGTTCTTTGATCTGAGATAGGGATGAAGGTTAGTATCAGAGTATGAGAAGAACTTTGCTCATTTGAGTAGGTACACAATGGATTTCATCCCTACTAATGAGGAGAAGTGTAAGAGATTCGAGATGGGCCTCAATATTGAGTTGAGGATGCAGATTGCTACCACCAAGATTAGAGACTTTTCTTAGTTGGTAGCTATAGTCTATGACATGGAAGATATGGTATAGGAGAAGAGAGAACCATTGCAGAGGAAGATACCCTTCACTGCAGATCTGGCTAGCTCAGCCCTAGGAGGGGGTAAGAGATAAAGGGACTTCCAACCAAGTTAGCAGCCCGGAGATAGTTGGGATAATAGTCTTAGAGGCAGGTCCATCATAGAGATCTAGTCAGGCTTTTCCTCTAAGGCCTCGACAACCTTCATCATAGCAGGCATCTAGTGCTCTAGTGTCCACAGCCAAAAGTGCACCTCCGATGTATGGGAGTTGCTAAAGGAGACAATAGGGTTAGTGTTAGCATTACAAACAAGGGGAGTGCTTTATGTGTAGAGTTAGAGACCACTTCTAGATAAATTGTCCTCAGAGACAATTAGAGGTGGAACAAACCCAGGTATTAACTATAGTAGAACCTAGTAAAGCACTAAGGTCGTAAAGGTAAGAGCAGCTGAGCATTAGCTAAAGGGCTAGATTAGAGGCTAGAGCTCTAGCACGACAGTATGCTATCCATGCTCGAGATGAAGCGAAAGTGCTAGATATCATTATTGGTACTTTCTCTTTATTTGATGCACCAGTATTAGCTTTAATTGATCCTAGATTGACACACTCTTATATTTGCACCACACAAGCACAATATAAGGGACTTGAGCTAGAGTGTGGCGGTGAATACAATTTATAGACATTATCCTTTAATAGTCTATGAGCAGACTTTTTCAGTAAATTTGATTGAACTTCTTATGGGCTAGCTATTAGAACATAAAGTAGTGATTGACTATGAAAGAAAAAGGTTGAGTCTACAAACCATATAAAGGGCAAGAGGTGACAATTGTGGGTAAAAAAAACTCTCTATCTAAGATCATTTCAGTTGTTATAGCTAGGCGACTCATTAAGAAGGGATGTGAAGCATTTTTAGCTTCTATGGTACAAGTTTTATGAGCCTTAGTTTTGATCAGATACCAGTTGTGTCTGAATTCCCTAATGTGTTCTTAAAAGAGTTACCAGGGTTACCTCTACATTAGGAGTTAGATTTCGTAATTAAGACATATCCTATCATGAATCTAGTGTCTATTACACCATACAAGATAGCACTAGTAGAGTTAAATCAGTTAAAGGTGTAGTTACAAGAATTGTTAGATAAAGGCTTCACCAGGCCTAGTGTTTCACCCTAGGGAGCACCTATTTAGTTTGTGAAGAAGAAAGACGGGTCACTCCGATTGTGTATAATCTATAGGCAATTGAATAAAGTGACATATGAGAATAAATATCCATTGCCTATGATCGATGATCTCTTTGATTAGTTACAGGGTGCCAGCATCTTTTCCAAGATAGATATAAGATCAGGATATCATTAGTTACGAATCAAAGAGAGTTATATCATTAAAACTACCTTTAGAACTTGATATGGGCATTATGAGTTCCTAGTGATGCCATTTGCACTCACAAATGCCATAACAGCCTTTATAGATTTGATGAATTAGATCTTTAAGCCTTACTTGGATCAATTTATTGTGGTATTAATCGATGAAATCTTAGAATACTCCAGAACCTATGAGGAATATGAACAACACCTCAAAATTGTGTTGTGGTCCTTAAAAGAGAGGAAGTTGTATGTTATGTTTAGCAACTATGAGTTTTGGTTAGAAGAAGTTAACTTTTTGGGTCACATTACCTTAGCTAAGGGTATCAGAGTAGATCTCAGCAAGGTTAAAGCTATGTTAGAGAGGAATTCTCCTAGGAATGTGACTGAGATTCAAAGTTTCCTAGGATTCGTAGGATATTATAAAAGGTTTGTGAAAGGTTTTCCAATGATCGCAGCTCATTCGAGTGGGATGATAAGTGTTAAGCTAGTTTTGATAGATTGAATAGAATGTTAATAGATGCTTCTATCCTTACTCAGCCAGAATAAAAAAAGGAGTTTGTGATATATACTGATGCCTCACACAACAAACTTGGTTGTGTATTGATATAAGAAGGCAAAGTGATTGTATATGCCTCTAAGCAATTAACACCTATCAAGAAAAACTATCCCACACATGATTTGGAGTTGGCTACAATTGTTTTTGCATTTAAGGTATGGAGGCATTACTTATATAGAGAGAGGTGTTATATTTATCCCAACCATAAAAGTCTAATGTACTTGCCTAAACAGACAGAGTTGAATCTTAGACAATAATGATAGATGGAGTTAATCAAGGACTATGATTGCTTGATTGACTACCATCTAGGCAAGGCAAAAGTGGTTATGGATGCCTTGAATAGGAAGCTTATTGCTACCTTGAAGATTATGTATGCTAGAGTAGTATATATAGTAGGAGATGCAGTTTTGGTTGAAATACAGATTAAACCTGAATTTAGGCAACAGATAAAAGTGGCCTAATTAAGAGACAAGCAGATGGTGAAAACTATGAGTAAAGTTAAAAAGGGAAAGAAAACAAAATTTGAGTTAAGTGATGATGGAAGCTTGTATTAATAGAATAGGCTATGTTTGCCAAAAGTGGATGGATTAAGAGTGCAAATCTTGAAGGAGGCTTATGAAGCTCTATATTCTATGCACCTAAAAAGCATAAAGATGTATCTGGATTTGAAACCCTATTATAGGTGGCCAAGAATGAATCAAGCAATACTTGAATATGTAGCCCGATGTCTAACTTGTCTGTAGGTGAAGGAAGAACACTAGGTTCCTTTTAGATTGTTACACCCGATAGCAATCCTAGAATGGAAATGGGAGAAGATTGCCATGTATTTTGTAACAGGATTGCCCTAATCAAAAGTAGATATGATGTTGTATGGGTGATAGTCAATAGGCTAACAAAGATAGCTCATTTCAAACTAGTGAGAATTGATTACTCCCTAGAGAAGCTGGCTATATTATATATCAATGAGATTGTGTGATTGCATGGAGTACTAGTAGCCATAATCTCAAATTGGGACCCAAGATTTACTTCTAAATTTTGGAAGAAGTTATAAGAGGCATTGGGTGCTCCATTGACGTATAGCATAGAATTTTATCCTCAGATAGATAGATAGTTAGAATGGGTGATACAAGTATTAGAGGCACCTTATGAAGTGTTGTATGGTAGAAGATGCAGGACTCCTCTTTGTTAGAGTGAAGTAAGAGAAAGTAAGATTGTTAGATCTAATTTGATTAGAGATGCAAAGGAGAAAGTCAAAGTAATAAAAGAGAGATTAAAATCCACTTTGGATCTATAAAAGTCAGATGCTAATTTGAAATGATGAGACACTGAGTATGAAGTCGGTGATCGAGTGTTTTTGAAAGTGTCACCATTTAAGAAGATGCTCAGATTTGGTAATAAAGGGAAACTCAGTCCCAAATTCATTAGGCCCTATAAAATCATAGAACGTGTGGGACCCTTGGCATGTAGATTGGCATTACCTCCTGAGCTATACTAGATTCTTGACATCTTCTATGTATCGATGCTGAGGTAATACAGATCAAATTTATCGCATTTGATAGCTACAGAGGAGATACAAATATAGCCTTATTAGACATATGAGGAAAAACTACTACAAATTCTAGTGAAGGAAGTAAAATAGCTGAGGAATAAATCCATTCCCCTAGTGAAGGTGTTATGGCGGCACCACAATACGACAGAAGCCATGTGGGAGTGTGAAGAGCAGATGAAGTTGCAATATTTGCATCTCTTCACATTAGGTAATTTCAAGGATGAAATTTCTTAAGAGGGGAAGAATTATAAATCTTGTAAGTATAAGTTTTATAAACAGTGCCTTATTGGCATGAATGGTGTTCCCTACAAGTAAGGGCACCTTCACGAGGCCAGAAAGGGGCATATTAGTCATAAAACTTTGAAAAGGTAGAAAATGGGTAAAATGAAAGATTTTAAAAATTTAGCAAAACCAAAAAATCGGGATGTGCCTGAACTATCCCAAAAATACCATACCATGAACCTTAAAAATTCTAATTAACATGATAAAAAAGGAATTTTAATTTTTTGAGGTCGTTTAGTATTTTTTCTAAATATTTTATTCTAGTAGGTGAATAGTGCCTAAAAGTGGATAGTAAAATTTTTACTTGAAATTTTAGATGGGCCTTAATGAAATTAATAAAGGATTTTAAAAACTAAAACAATTATTTTTTGAGGTCTAGAGAAATATCTGTGAATTTTTGAAGTTAAAAAGGAAATTAGGAGGTGTCACATGTGTGAACTATCATCTTCCTCCCCCAAAACTCCTCCAAATTTAATGCCATTTTCTCTTTCCTCACTATTCTTTTTTCTTTCATTTCTCTCTCCTTCCACCACCAAAGATCACAAAAAAGACATGAATTAGACCGTTTATGATCTCTAAAATCTAATTCAAAATAGAAAATTAGGAAATTTTGCTTGTAGAGAGATATCCAACCTCGGTGAATAGTGACTTCTTTTTAGTTTAAGTGATTTTATTTTATTTTCTTTTATTTTAAGCAGTTTAAAGTGTTTTAAGAAGTTCCATGGTTTTAGATTTTCATTCGGAGTTATATAGGATATTTAAGGAATTTTTTTAAGTCAAATTTGTGTATGTTCAGGGCAAGAGGAAAACATTAAAGGAGAATATCAAGTTAAGCCTCAAAGTGGTAGAGAAAAGGGTGTTTTAACACCCTAAGTATGCGGAATAGATTTAATTCATGTGTGTAATATGCTTTGGCATGTGTTCATATGTATGGAAATGCAAGTTCATGGTGCTATGTATGTCTTTAAAGAAAATTAATGATATGACTATGTTAATGGTGTCAAAATAACATGATTTGCATGCTTTTGGGGAAAGGAAACTAGTTATATATGTGTGTATATGGTATGGCCGAATGGCATACTTGAATGACCAGGCAAGTATTGTTATGCATATGGCATGTAAATGTTTTATATAAATAGTGTTTGGAAAGTGAGTAATAGTATTAAGATTCATAGTATGTAAACTTGACCAATAATGACTTAAATAAGCATGTAATGTGTACATAAATAATGACTAGTCAAATGATACCTAAATATGTACCATGAGGTGGCATGATTATGTGATGTGTTTCATGAAGGATTATGGAAAGAAATGATGTAAGAATGATAGGCTTTTGAGTGGTACATTTAATACCATGGAAGGCACAAGATTGGAAATTGACCAAAAAAATAGTAACCTACCTATAAAATGACCAAATGAATAGTGATTTTGTGATAAAATACTAAAAGTGTGACTTTGTGTGAAATGGCATGTAAAATGAAATTCAAGGTTATAATTGGCATAAAATATGGTGAATGTTAATCATAGATGACATCATTAAGTAAGGAATAGTGATTTGGCCCATCAATTAGAAACTCATTAGATTGGTTGATCGGTCAACTAGGGAATTAGCAGCTGCTAGGCAGTTTGGTCCTCTTGGGGCCACTATTGTCTGCTGGACTTGGCTGGTGTAGCCACTGATGTTTTCAAATGAACCCTACATAATCAAGTATTAGGAGGTCCACCTAGGCTAATCCCTACTACTTATTGAATGTCTATGGGTATTGGGAGGTCCTATGGGGCTAATCCCTGCTATGTAGCTATGATGTTTTGGAGAGGTGACTCGGGGTATTGGGAGGTCCCATGAACTAATCCTTACTATTCGTCAATCTAGTATTGTGAGGTCCACAAACTGATCCTTGCTAGTGGGTGAGGTAGGTGCAGCTACTGAGGTCCAAAATGTGGGCCACTATACAAGATAGATCCCGTTATCCGGTGTCTTAAAGTGTCATCTATCTATTATAGGCCTTAACTATATTAAACTTAACAATGATTATATTATATGAAATTTGAATTAATAACAAGAATGGTAATATTTGAATAGGATAAATGGCATTTAGACTGATATCTTACACAACTGTGATAACAAATATCTATGCATATGTGTACATGACTTACATGTGTGTTTGCATGTGTGACATATTTTATTATATCTATTACACCACTGAGTGTATACTCAGCGTGTCGGTGTTTCGATGCACAGGATGTAGACAAGGTAGTTGTCTAGCTTTAGCGATGCAAATGTAGGTGACCCAGCATTTTTTTTGTTATTCTTGTTGATGCTTTTGTATTCTTGTTAGTCAATCAATCTTGTATAGTAGGTGTAAAGTCAGTAGTGCATGTATAGTTGAAACTCAAATAGTTTAACTAAATAGTTATGGAAACCTACTTTTAATTGATATATGTATATGCTTTTGTTTGTTTATGGGTCTGAGACCCTGTGTTTTGTTGTGTTATGGATGTTTATGTTGTTTAGAGGACCAAAAGGGTCCAGGAGTTGAGTTGTGTCTTATAGATTGTTATAGAAGTGTTTTTCTTACAAGAAAATTTTTGGTTTTTCACCCGGGTAACTGTTATGTTGCCCAATTTTTTGTAAATGGATAGCAGACATAATTTAGACTTTTATCAGGATAAAATAGGTTGTAATAGAACTTCATACAGATGTAAACACTAAATAAACAAGATAGGTCAAAGTTTGTTAGAGTGACATAAGTGCTAAATGAATGGTCCCTAGGGAAATACAAGGATGGGTGACCTCCAAGAAGTGGCACCATTTGTCTATTTCCTTAAAGAATGGGTAAGGGGTGTTATGGTGTCTCTTATGGCATATTGAACACTAAGGAATCTAGCTACCTCTAGTTTTGGAACTAGGTGTACAAGCTATTTCTGACTACTAACCAATTTTAGCCTTATTTTGATTTCCTTGGGTTATCTTCTAAGACTGGCCCTATTTCTATGACTATTTTGGTGCTCTATAATGATTACCCCGAAATCTCCTATCTATCTGCTAAGCAAAACTAGATCCTCTAGGACTAGATGTTCTATTCTTTTGATTGTATTCTCATTTTTCTTTCTACATCTTCTTAATAGATCGACAAATTGACACTACTTGATTCAAGTTTCTGATCCTCATAGGAACTACTTGTGACTTGATCTCCATATGTAACCCTTTGTTAAATTGCTTGCTCTTATCAACCTTTATGGTGATAGTATCCTTAGTATAATGGCTAAGCATGGAAAAATCTTTCTCATATTCCCAACTAACTTTTACTCCTATTTGGGGTCCATAAATTATTGGCTACGATCATCTAAGTAATCCCCTAGTATGTACTTCTTATAAAACTTATCATGGAAAAGTCCTAGGTTAGTTCATCTTCTAACTTATATTCTATTAAATAATCCCACCATTTTGAAGCTTTTAATTAAACTAAAGAGGTGGCACAAATCACTTTCTCAGTTGGTGTACAATGCATTTACTTCATTATCTTCATTGTGCGATCTAGCCAATACTCGATTGTCTGAAAATCCACTTTACCGTTTCCTTTAAAATCCTCTACTCCCATTCTCTTAACTCTGTCTAAGTAAGTCTTTTAGAGAGCCAAGGGAATTTTTTGCTACTGTGATGTACTTGATGGAATAGCCACTGTAGCCTATCTTAATAGTTGCAACATCTCCTGTACAAAGGTTGGTAGACCCTAGATATCTTATGATGTATGTCTAGTTGCACTCCCAAACATGGATGCCACTCGATCAAACTCCTATCCCACAAACATAAAAGCCTTTCTCTCATCCTCCACTCCAAGAATACTCATCCTAATTGTAGGTATAAGAACAATTAATAAGCTGTGATATCATTAAATTATGTTATATATAGACTTAACCCTTACATCGCTCTTATATTCCCTGGGAATGCCTAAACTAGAGCTTTGATACCACTAAATGTGACACCCCTTACAATTTCTAGTCATCGTACATGACTGACGTGTGTTACATAACTTGTTATCTGATCTAAACATATACTTCAATATAATTTAGTAATTTTTGATCATCCATATTATGTAAAACTATATAAAGTTTTGTCTTTTCCAAAAATTATTTTAAAACCAAGTTATCAAAAAATTCGGAATCCTCGTGCCTAAATTTCAGCAGCATAACGGTTGAACCGGGCACTTTCCAAAATTTTTGTGCTGTAACATGTGACAAGAAAATACTTCTATAATCTATCTCATGCATTTTCACTACTCCATGATCCTTCAGTCACTTTAATATCATCCATACAACAATAGAGTCTAAACCTCAGGAAGAGATGTTAGACATGCATAAACAACTTAAAAACATTTTATATTTATAGTTATAGACCCCTTTATAGAATTGCAAAATATTACCTGATGTGGCTTAGACCCAAAATTATACATAACCAACACAACAATGCACCTTCCTATAATCCATACATTACACAATTTAGGTACATCATCAAAATATACCAAAAAGCAAAGTCTCCTCTTACTTGTTTAGATATCCTGAGGCATGGCTCAATTGTCCTTCTTACTTGCACATTACAAACAAAACGATGTGCTAAGATAATTGCTTAGAGGTGTAATCAAAATAATTACTGCATGTATTCAGTTATGCTCCAATAATACATATATTGATATTAGACACTATTGTAACATATAATACATTATTCATGTCATATTTTTATTCACCATTTATTAAGAGAAAATTAACATATTCAAAAAGTACTATAATATTAAGACACTTTACACTAAATATACATTCCATTTATGATTCAAAAATAAGGTAAATAATATATATCATTTCTAAACATATTTATAACCACTTATCAACATAAATAATATTAATGTTTTATTACATTAATATTTATCATACACATTATTTAAAATTTTATCTGTGTATATAACTTATTGAGTTTACACTAATTAAATAAAAATAATATATTTATTTGCATAATGTCTATATTTATGAGAACACTCAAAACCTAAGGATTTTGGGAACATCCCATGCAGTGGCTCTGTAGGACCTGAACGGCTACTCCACCAGTGTAAACCCATACAGTGGGCCCATGGGACTTAAGCAGTGGCTGCACCTACGTAGAAATATAGAATCATTAAATTAATTTTTTGTTTTAGACTATGAGTGGACCTATAACCGACATAAGTACCAACGTGCCTGTAGTTACAATCTATCCTTAGTTGACCAGTCAACCAATCTATCGTTGGGTTATTACTTATAATGGTTATAATTATATTTCACAAATTTTCACACCATTATTTAAATTAAATAATTTATTTTGATGCGACCATTATAAGCATTTAGCCATGCCAAGAATATTATCTTATTTTGACATTTTAACATTATCAGTTTTGTGCCTTAATAATATACATGCCTCGTGTTTCAATATTACACTTCTATGCACATTTTTGTGCTAGAATATTCATCTTCCACAAATCATAACCACTCACTTATAGCTCTACTTAACATAATATCATATTAAGCCATTTCATCTTATAATTATACCTTTATCATCCATCATTAGTTACCATTATTTAGTAATTTCCATTTGTTCATCAATATAATAGCATTTTACATATAAAGGCCTTCCGGCCATAAGCTATACACACACACACACACACATGTAAACACATTTCTATACACTTAATTTATCATAATAGTAATCAGTTTATATATCATAACTCCATATCTATATTTCATCATTTGCCAACATCAAAACACAAATTTAATGTATACATATATATAATCACCACACATACAATTGCATGTCGAGGCCACTCGATCACTTTCTCTTCTTATTATAATTACATGTTAATTTCTTTATCCTTCATCTTGCTTAATTATATCATTTCATTTTCGTAATCATGATTCAAATATTAATTACACCTAAACAACACAATTCAACCACTTTAACAGATACGAGGCCATTCGACCACACATGCACATGTACTAATATCATCTTTTCTTCCATTATTCTTCTTACATACGTAATTTTTTCCCTTATAAAATCATTATACATAATTAAATTCACCATTTTTCTAATAATTATGTAT
>CANXYI010588892.1:0-14514 GCA_948208565.1 Hura crepitans
AAGATGCTCAAGCATAGAGGTGCCAAAATCTCAGATTTAGAAGGCAATGAATTTTCAAAACCCGTTAACCTAGACAAGCTAAAGAAATATTTCTGCTAGAATCGCAATAAAAAAAAGTTAGCTAAGTTGAAAACCCTAAAAAGGGTGGCTTAGATAAAAGTTAAGACACCCTGATGAGGTGAAAACCTAAAAATAAGCACTGTATGCAAAAGTTAAAGGGATTAGAGAGAAAATATCCAATCAAGAAAACCCACTAAGGCTAATTGGGAATGATATTATTATCAAAGGGCATCTAGTATATTTGCCAAGATTAAGCAGTTTAGTTTCAAATGCAATTAATGGCAAAAATGCTTGGTCATGATAATTGGCATGCAAACTTCCATTTAGTGAGAAATTTCATACAAATAATTAAACTCTAGAAGTCTAGATACACATTTTTTTATCTAAATGTTAAAGTTGTATCTTTACACTTTCTCTTTAAAGCTAGTGTCCTATTGTCTCTTCATGTATTAATAATCCAATCTTTGTAATTATTATATGTACTTATGTTACTAGCCTTATGATAAGGCATATCTTTCAGCACAACACGACATTTCTATAGGTTAGGAAAAGAGTGCAATAAATGATGTGTCAAAGATCCACCTTAAAAGCCCAAAAGATCATAAGGGACTCATTTTATCAAGCCAAACTATCACTAAATTTGAGAGGGGATGTAAAATGTGGCATGCCTTAACCCAACCAAGGGAATACAGCAAGACTGACAAGATAAGGAGAAATGGGTGATTTTTCACCAAGGACATCTCTATTGAACTTCAGTAACATCACTGAGCCATGCAATCTACTGCTCACATGTGTCAAGTTTTCTCTCAAGTCTTTCTTTCACAATAATGATTTAGAGCATACTTAATCTAAAGCTTTTCAAGAAGAGGCACAAGCAACTTCAGCTTCTCCTGCAACTATATCTAAAAAAAGCCATTAAGTTAGAAAATCCGTAAAGGACCACCTAAGCAAAAGTTAGGCAAACCCGCTAGTGCAAAAACCTTTATGGGCATGCTAGGCAAAAGTTAGGGTTAATAAATAATACATGCTAGAGGGAAAATCCAAATGGATTCTCTAAGCAATCCTATAAGAGTAGTGGACTTCTAACTACATAATAGAGGTCACCTCTCTTTAAAGCATCTAATCCTTAGATGGTTTTAGCTAAAATAATGCTAAAAAGATTATAGCCTGAATAAATTTCAATTAGAATTTGAAGAGCTTTGAAATCACAAAACTTGTCCTCTAAAGTGACCATCAGCAAGTCACTAAGAATACATAATAACACGCACTTTGCTCATTCCACATAACTAGTGAGGAGTCAACAAGCAAAGTTAAGGATTGTTCGCAAGGAAATCGGACCCATACCTGGGATTATCTTTTAAGCCATTAAAGGAGAAACCCCTAAGGCAAGTACAATATCCATGGTGTAATAATCTTTAAAAGATGGGACAGCCAAAGGAACCTCTAAAGCAACATCAAAATTCATGATGGCAGTAAATTCCTCAAGGGTATAGGTGATCTCTTGATGGTTGAAGACAAATATATGGAAGACGGGATGCTAATAATGTATAGTGGCACTCAAAAAATTATGGTCTATCCTTATTTTTCTTAAGAACCTGAGAGCAAAAAATGGGGAAAGGATGGGCGAAGTCTAAGTAGCCTTTAAATCTAAGGTTTGGTATAATTGTTGACTAAAAGGGAGAGAAATAATGAAGATGGCATGCATAGTGAGAGGAAAGGACTATTTATAGACCCCAGGACATGTTATTCCTAATCCTCTAAAGAAAAAGAATCCAAAACATGCAAGGACATTCGCATAGAGCTCAATATAACTAAAGCCAATGTCATAGTCCACACGAACTGTAACACAAGTTCGTGTAGTTACTCATAAGTGGACTCAAAACCATGCATAATCATTAGGTCTACATGGACCGTGGTACAAGTGTCTGCATAGACCAAATCTTTAGAGCAGTAAACCTTGTCATGAAATGAAGTGGCCAATCGATCTTTAATGAATTATAGATACCTTGCCATTAAAGTAGTATGGCAGTCTTTGCTGGATGAGTTATGTGTTAGTCATTAACTGATCTTCAGTGGGTTACAGACATCTTGCCATACTATGTGATACCTTGACCGTTCTTGACTATTTAACAGTGACCACCCATCATGGTATTAATCAAAATGACACTGGACCATTGATGAGATACTCATTTGAGGAAACTATGGACATTCTCCTTGATGCGACTGTATGTGCTGAAATGAATTACTAAAGATAGGTCATGGAAAATGTAATGCTTGGTCAGTTTGCACCAATTGGTACAGCAGACCATGTCCTGTATAAAGTTTTCATGTATATCGATTTTTATGTACTTATATGTAAGAATGTAAAATACAAAAAGAATATATATGTTGTATTCAAGAGTTGTAAATGTTTGTATATACAAAAATAAAGGGCCTATTAACAAAAAGAAAAAAAGGGGTAGGATTGCCATCCTCTTTATTTATTACTCTCACTCTTTATGTCCTCATCATCGAAAGAAAGCACAAACTTCTCAAAAATTTTTAGCACCCTCAACTTCTTTCAGGTCTCACAAAGAGCAGCTACACTCCTTGTCAGCTCATTCTATAAAAGAATGAGTGATCAATGCATTTTAAATTTGTCATACATACCATATGCACTTGCATAGTTAAACTAACATATGCTTGAAAATACTTTCTACGAGAACTCGAGTCTTATCTACCATGGCTTGCCTAAAAGCCTCGACCAATTTTCTCCACAGGAGCCCTTCTAGCCTATCAAATCTGAGACCAAAAGTGTTACATAGAATTAAGCCACATAGTGATCAGTGAAAGCCAAAAACCTTATTACATGGTGTTCTCTAGCTAAAAAAAAAACTAGCCAATTGTCTTTAATACAAAGGCAACTCCCTATCCATGCCATACCGCATATAGCTTAGCTCAGGCATGTTAGTTAAAGTGCTCGCAACTTCTGTAGGTGATGATAACTAACCAGTAGCTAGACTAGAAGCTCTACTTTTAGCAATGCGTGTAATAGTAAGCGACAATCAAGGACCCTGAGAACTAAGAAATGTCCTCGCCTTTTTTCAAGATGAAAAAGGCTAACTTCAAAAGTAGTAGTAGCAAGCTATAATACAAAGCACAATCAGAAATATTCTTTAGATATCATGAATAGGAAGTTAAACAAGAATACCTAAGGAGTAGGTCCCGAAGTATATGGCATGCGAGGCAATAAGTGTACAGATGCCCAATGAGTTCAACATCTACCAAGGTGTCCTTAGGTACACCTATAGTTATGCCCTGAACAAACTTTAGGTCATTAATATATCACCCAAATAGCATGATGTCAAGAGGACCTTAGGGAACATAGCATGCCTTAGGGCCCATATGCCAGTTCAACACTTTTTCCCTTAGAAACCAAGAATAGCCCTCTGGGGTAGTTAGCAAAATCCTACGAGAGGATAATTTTCACATAGAACAGGGAAAATATGACATCTCTTCAGTGGGGAAAACCCACCAAGCTAAGTCAACCTGAAAGAAAGAAAATCAAGTAAGTATAACATTCATAATGAATAAATTGAGCTAATCGATACATTTACATTTTTATAGGATTACTTACATCATTCCAAGCTCATGAGCTCAGATACTGGCAATGATACATCAGTGATGAGGCATTCTAGGGTCCTATAGATGGTTAGACCCACCTATCCATTACTGGATACTGATGAGGGATATCTAGCTCAAATGGATGCGATAGCAAATGAAGCTCATATGCCCAAACCTGTGCAAAAACAATGTTAGAACTAAAGGAAATAAGAAATCAAGAAACGATGGACAAAGTTCATGGAAAAAGACTTACCAAAACACCTGAAACAAAGCCCTAAACAAATCTATGGCTTTTTATTATGTGAATCACCATGTTAAGGCTCTTATACATCTAGCCTAATGAAGAGTAACACCAGTTCTAAGAATTGATGCCCTCAATCTACTCTAACAAAGGCAAAAAGCTCCAGCTCACATTGCTGTTAGCATTCATGAATAATGTGGTCCCCAGCAGATATAAAACCAAGCAACGAGGGTACTGATCCACCTAGGGCTAAGCAGTAGGCATGGCATCAGCCTATTGCTCATAAAAATTAGTACATCGGAGTCTACCTAAGCGATCTTAAGGCATAAAATCTAGTAAACTCCTCACTTTTTGGAGGCAAAGAGTGGGGAAGCAGTAGCTAGCATCAAACACAATCGCTTGACTAGTACAGGGCACTCCTATGATAAGTGCCCAATTAAATGGGGTAATGGTTAGCTCCCTAAATAGCATGTGGAAGGTGATCATTATATCTACCCACCTATCTAGTAAGGCCTTAAGTGCCTAGAAATCCCTGTGAAAGTCTCCTTTAACTAGATGGTCGATGAATATCTAAAATCAAGTCACTCAAACCCGATCTTTTACTTAAATAGGCATCAATGAATACCACTATTATGCGCCCAATAGAGTGCCCTACACTTAAAACATGTCTGCAAGAAAAGGTAACATAGGTAAGTACTTAATAAAACATTACACATTAATACTAAGGCACAACACATGTCCGCACAAACTTAAATTTCAAACAAAGGTGTCCATACGAACCAACAATAGATAAGCCTCAAACTATATCTACCTAGACCAACAATGAGTAGGAATTTGTAAAAGAATCCGCACGGACTAAAGTCATCCCAGTCTACACAAACTATCACAAGATGGAAAACTTAGCAACACAGAACAAGTAAGAAACATAAGATATGAAAATCATCACAAAAGATCCACACAAACCCTATAAGCACACAAATAAGAGTCCTCACTGAGTCCAAATAGCACCCAATAAGTCCACTTCGACCACCTATCCTATCACATGTAGAAAGATTTAAAACTCTATCTTAAAGATTCTAAAAGTATTGGCTAAAGGATAGGTCCGTATAGACTAAATGTGCCTTAGGCAAACTAGGTCAGCACAGACCTATCGAACTAGTCAACAACAAATAGCAAGAAGATGAAGAGAAAAGGCAACCAAAATTAAAAGGAAGCTGAAAAGGGGAAGAAATGAACTTAGGGGTATATTTTGGCATATGCGTGCCCTACCAAGTCAACGAAAATTAGCATTAGAGCACCAAAGGGGATCCCATTCACTAGCATTTTAGGGTTGATTAATCATTAAGAAAGGCATGAAATGCTCCAAAATAGGTATTAAAATCTCTTCCACCCATGAAAGAGGCAAAGAAATAGGAGAAACACTGGCCTATAGTAGCAACAACACCACCAAAGTCTCGTCGATAGCCATATTGACGTCAGTAGAGAAGGATGATGACTCAAAACTTGGTGAAAAAGCCAATCGTGTAGAGAAAATAGAAAGAAGTTAGAAAAAGAAAGAGAAAAAAGTGAAACAAAGAGGAGAAGGTTGACAATTTTCATCCTATCATGACAAGTTCATACAAACTTCACTCCTAACATCTGTACAGACTAACATCTTGATCCATCTTTACACTAACTCATTGTCCATAGATCACCTTCATAGACCCTCTTATGTGTCTACATGGACTTATCCTGCAGCCTATCCTTTCTCCCATCTCTAGTCCGTATGCATCATCTTTACAAACTTACATGTTATCCATAAGGACATACTCTCTTAAGTCCACATGACCTTTGTTTGGCTCAGGTGCCCGAAAATACGACCCTAAAAAGTCACAAAAAACATCAGACCAATGTCAAAAAAAGGATGAAACTTGAAATCAGATGAAAATTTGCACATAAACATCAGAATATGAGGAAAATTAGTTTGTTCATAAACTATATAGGTCAATTTCGGTCAATGATTAAAAATATTTTTTTTTATCAAATGAATTGATTTTAGGCTAATACTCACCACCATCAATAACTAATAGGCTGATAAATTTATTTTATTCAATTTTTCAACCAATAAAATAGATTTAATCAATCATTAAATTTGGTTTTCCACTTTTGCTTAGGCTTAAATGAACTAACCTAATTCTTTTTTTTAATTTTAGCCTCTACTTTGGCCAAATTTCACATGTTTTTACTTGTATGAACATTTCTCTACCATTTAGAAGATATTTTCAACAGTAAAAATGTGTTATTTTAGCTAAAGAACCAAATAGGTCAAAAGTGGTCAATCTACTTAGTTTGTTTTCAAACTAGTAAATTCAACTTTCATTTTCAAATCTTCCTTGCAACATTTAAATGTTTTCAACAAAACATCTCCCTTGAACTTAGATGAGATGCTATTTTATCTTAAAAGTTTCCATCTCATAACTCAATGGAGTGGAATCAGCCATCGAATCCATCTTAGTTAATATGCTTCTTTAACCAACAAAAGATCAATTTCTGGCAAATCTTTTTTAAAAGATCACAATCATGAGAGGATTTGCAAAATCCCAACTTAGCATCTAAACTCAAGGTTGTTTATCCATAAATACTAGCAAAATTATCCTAAAGAAATAGTGGCATCAACCCTATTCCTTTAAAAGGAGGAGTAGCCCATAGTTGTTTCCTTCTATTAGAGGTTTTCAAAATCCTCTTCTTTAGCATCCCTCACTTCATAGATAACTTTGATATGATCCTTGAAGTATTACTAAAGAATGCCCTTGAAAAAGTGAGGTTTACTTGCTTTAAACATATACCACTTTCTATTACAATATCTTCATTTGTCTAAATGAATTTAACCATATGACAATTCATGAAATCATCTCTTCTTTGAATTCAACTTTAAGTTAATTCAACCATTAAAATCATCTTTTCTTTAAACATTATTATTTTCCAAATTCAACTATACGTTAATTCAAAGATCTATCTTCCTCTTTCTTGGGATTCAACTACACGTTAATCCAAAGACCTATATTCTTTTTTCTTGGGATTTAACTACACATTAATCTAAAAACCTATCTTTATTTTTCTTAGGATTCAACTACATGTTAATCCAATAGCCATAGTATATTAACTTTTTCTCTTTAGATTCAACTCTATGTTAATTAGACCAACGTTCAAGTTATCACAGATACTCAAATAGCATGGGATTTCATCCATAATTGATGGAAGCTAGGTACACCATCACCAATTCACTATATCATAATTACTAATTTTTATCTTTTTTATAGGATTTAACTCAATACCCAATCTAACTCTCTCGGATTCAGCCTAACAGGCAAATCCAATCTCTTGAGTTTAGCCTAATAAGTAAATCCAGTCTCTCGAGTTCAGCCTAACAAGCAAATCCAATCTCTAGGGTTCAGCCTAACAAGTGAATCCATCCAGTGAAATCTCATCCACCTGAGGCAGGTATTCGCATTCGATGTAACCTAACACCAAGGTGAGTATTTCTTTCTTACTTTGTTGTGTACTATTTTAATTTATGCATTTTTACAACATACACCAAAATGGGGCCAATTGTAGATGCCTTACCTTTTAGGGCCTATAATGATAACTAGAGACTAGCTCAAAAGCAAAAATACAAGCCACTTGAGAACCTAGTCTATAAGAACTAACATGGCATAGGTTCGTCCAGACATAATGCCACTAGGTCCACATTAACCCACTTAGACTCTACCAGGCCTAAGGTCCATGGTCTGCTGAGATAAACCAAATTTCACATCCACATGGACTAACTTAAACCTAGCTTAAGACTTAGCCCAAAGCCCATGGACTGGCAAAAGAGCTCATGACTTAAGTCTATATAGACTTATTGATAAAAAGCTTTCAAAAGTGGGAGCTTCCTATTCAGACTCTGTCTTTCAATCCTAGAAGGATTCTATCTCTTCTGGATAAGTGAACCTTCCCCTAAACCTATAAATACCTATCTTAGGTATAAGAAAAGGAAGGCAATTTGAGAAGCTAAAACCTTACTGTCTGAGAGTCTAAAAGAGGACTCCAATACATGATTCGCACTAGTAGACCTTAGCCCATACTAAAATTCCATTCTTTCAAAAATCCTACATTCATGTGTTATTGCTTAAGAGCTTCTTCATAAGGTAAGATCTTATGCCTCCTACATATATACATTATGCATTTATATTGCTTTATGTGGACCCATGATCTCCTATGATTGACCACAAGTAAGGTGATTCCATGTAATCCCCACATTGATCATAGAAGTAGGTCGTGGTTCTATACCATTTATTGTGTATATTTGATTCTTGGCATATTGTGATTATTTTGTAATTTTAATCCTAATCGAATAGACTTATCTTGAAGCATGCTCATATTCACACGAACTAAATATGTTGATATATGTGGAATAAGACATTTATATAGACTAATATTCAATATCATTTTAATAATATCTTATGTATGGTGTATTATATCTGCTATGTTTGACATGTTTATATGTTGTTATATCACATGATTATCATATGAATATTATTGGCATGATAAAATTGACATAAGTCCTTATGGACTCTTTTTCATGAGGAATGTAGTCTATACAGATAGTTACACTTTGTGTTTGTTTGTTATTAGTTAAAGATCCATGCGGACTCCCTTTCATTAGGAACGTAGTTCGTATGGACGATCATGCCATGGGTGTATTCATACTGTTTTGCAATCTGCATGAACTCCCTCTCACAAAGACTGTAGTCCATATAGACAAGTGTATGTAATCTTAATCCTTGTATATATATGTGTGTGCCCTCTATGACTAATAAGTTTATTGTTTTCCCTAATGATAATTCTTCTCATGAATCATGACTCTTTCATATGTATGCTAAGTAAACTGTTGTGAGTTTATTTTAGGTCTTCACAAACTATTCTATCTTGTTTCTAACTTATTCTTGGAGTTTTCAGCAAGTAACCATCCTAGTAAGGCAGGAGATCTAGACAAACATATTAACCTTTACATACAGCCTGCATGAACACTTACTAGAGCCCTATTGAGTCCAAACGAACTTGATGATGTACAAGTAAGGCCTATTATACGCTTTGTATTATTTCATTTAGTTTTGTACCCTTTTAATTCTTTTGGTTATTTTGGGTTGTAATAGGTAGATTAATAACTTGTTTTACACATCAAAGCTCAATCTCACATTAATGATTTTCTATGTAATTAATTAGTGTTTTATTGATAAAATAGTTTTGAGTTTTCCTTAATCGAAAGTTACTTAAAAATATATTTTAACAAAGGCCAATCTCCTAAAGATAAGAGTTGGGCAATCATCTCTAATTCCTATGGAATTATGGGTAGTTGTCAGGTTAAACAACCATTAATAAATGACCCAATTTTTGGATGTATAAAGTATAGATATGCTTGTTGTATATTTTAATACCACTATTTACTTTCTCTAAATAAAAAGGTGGCATGAATACTTTAATTATATGCTTGCTTGCATGATACAGGATTGATAAATGTTAGAATATAAAGGAAGGCATATTGTTGGGGTATTAATAAGATCTAATTTTGAACCTTTTTGGACAAAATAATAATGGTCCTAGTGTAGAGCCAAGTGGCGACTCTAAATACAAATCGCTTTTGTCCCTAGTAAACTATAATAAATCTATAGTATGAAATTGATGTTATAGTGCAATGAGATTGCATGAATGCTTAAGGATGAATTTAAATGATAAATTGGATTCTTACACACATGTTTAATGATATGGCCAAATGATGATGCTAGTAAGACTTTATATTTTCAAGTGCTTTAATCATGAGTTACATGTGATAATATTATAAATTTATGTGTAATTGAAACATGTAGTATAAGAATGTGATATGAATGTTTAATATGGGTTAAATAAAGTAATTATATTTGTGAATATGGATATGGATTTGAGACTAAATGATTGCATATGGGTAATAATGATGCCCAAGATGAAATAAATGTAATTTTAGCTATGTATAAGTAAGTTAAGATGTAATGATATGATTAGCGTAGGTGACATATTTCGTTTGAGTATGCTTATGTAATGAACAATAGATGTATGTTATTAATTAGTAACGTGTAATTAGAGGAATAAATGAGTAATGTGTTAATGATATTTATGTTGGCTAGAACTTTTATGGTACGAAGAGTGGATTCAAAATGTTTCTAAGAAGAGACTATAGGATATAGAGTTAAGACCATGCATATAAGTGAACCATACATATGATATGAATATAAGATTATTAACATTTTACATGTGACACATACATATATAAATAGTTGTTATGTAACCATACTAAGTTAAAAGGAACATATGGATTATAATATATTGATGATGAGTTTATGACATGCCATGTTAATATCATGATTATAATAAGCTAAGTAAGTAATATATGTGCAAAAGAAAGAGAGAATGGTTATATGTGATCTAAAGAATAAGTGTATGGAACATGTAAATGTTATGTTGATTATGTTATAATGATATGATGATAAGGATTAGGTATGATAATAATGACATGTCAATAATAATAAGATAGATGAATGTTATTTTATGATAAATGTAATGCCTTTATATAGAGATGATTTTATGAGCATAAAAATGTCATATTAAATGTTATAGCCAAATGGCCTAAAATGAGACAGTGGATACCTTATGTATTAACAAAGTAAGTTGATAAAATGTTGACATGATATAATAGGCATGAGGTGTGAAAAGGACTTATGCATGATATGGCATTAAATATGTACATATGTATGGAAAAATGACATAATTGGCTTCAATATGATAGATTAACCTTAGTTACCCTCTTTTGGGCATTTGTTGGCCAAAGGGCATGTAAAATTAATAAAGCTACCTTAAAAAGGTGAAATAAAAATTTAAAATGATAATGGCCCATATGAATAGACAACCTAGATTAGATAGGTTAGCTGGTCAACTAGGGATAGATAGCAGCTACTAGGGTAATATGGTGCCTACTTAGGCTGGTGTAGTTGTTATATAAGCCTAAGGAGCCACTACACATAACTCAAGCTAGTGCAGTAGCCGTATAGGTTTATAGAGTCATTACACATATCTAGGCTAGTGTAGCAACCGTATAGGTTTAATTGGGCCACCATACATATATTCATATATGATCACATATTTAGGCTAGTACAGTAGCTGAATAGGTCTAAAGAGGCCACGATACATACCTAGGCTATCCAGAGAGGACATTGCACATACTTAGGCTGGTGTAGTAGCCGTATAAGTTCAAAAGAGCCACTACACATACCTAGGCTAGTGTAGTAGCCGTATACGTCCTTAGGGGCCACTACACACACATACAGCTTGTGTGGCTAGAGAGTCCCATTATTCAATTTCGGGTAGTTGTCTTTTAAGTATAGGTAAAATACTTGGATAATAATGCTTAATAAGAATAAGATAAATGATTCACGAACATGGAAAATAAGTGATAAAGTAATGATGTTTATTAGATTGATTGTCAGTTCGTATGTATGAATATGATTTTATTATGCTATGAATACCATTGTTTATGCTGTCATTATTCTAATGCATAATGTTATTGGATATGAGACCTTGACTAAATGATAAAGTATATACATGTATTGTGTGAGGATTATGATTATGAATGTTAAGCTTATATGCAGGTATATAATCTCTTTATATTGTTAATGCTTTTACTTATGTTGTATCTAATATAAATGTATGAATGCAAGAATGCAAATAAATGATATATACATAATATAACTAGTGGGTGACTATTTTTTTTTTAAAATACAAGTTGATGAGCAACAAATAGTATAGCAAAACCTTAAGTAAAGATTAATGTTAATGCATGATGAATGATAGAATGTACTTAATAATAAAATAGTTAATAATTAGATATCAAATGGGAAATAATAGATATTCATATATAAATAGAAAGAATAATTAAGATGTTAGATATTGTAAATAGAAATGGATTTACATATATAATAAAGGTATGATATAACTTGGTTGTTATGCACCCTTTTTGAATGAAACACCCTATTTATATGAGATACATCTTATGTGTGATGCTATGAATGTGATAAAAATATTAACATATATATAAGCATAATATGATTGGATACACCACTAAGCTACAAAGCTTAACACATCATTTGTTTACAATGCATAAGATTTTTTATGGCTTGGATGATGGATCTTTAGGCTACAGAGATTGTGAATGTTGAACAAAAGTTATTTCATGGCCTTTTATGTATTATGTGTATAAAAATAAGGAAATATTTGTAATAGCACCCATATGTATATTGTTATGGATTATGAGCAAGTATAAATATATGCGTATGTATCAATGATTATAATATAAAAGTATTATGCATTGATTGAACATAGTTATTCTTATGTTGGATTGAGAATAATGTGTGTATTATATATGATCACTATATAATTGTGGAATGGATAAGTAATGAATGAATAGGGAATTATTATATACATGATATGTTGGTTATGATGTTGAGAATATGTGTATATATAAATAAGTTAGGATAGATGTTATGAATGCCATGGATGATTAAAAGGATCATAGATGAGTTAGTTATAATGTTTGAGTTATAAAAGTGCAATTTTATTACAGGTTACTATTTGAGCTAGTATCCCTAGATAGTCATTATGCTATTGGATTTTTGACATGATGATCCCTAATAGTGTATCTGTATTGAAGGTTTTTTAAAGACAAAAATTTTATAAGTTGTATGATAAATTTTGTTTTCAAAAAAGGGTTTTTAATTATATTGTTTTTATAATCATATGGGTTATTAGTTGAGAATGAGATTGAGTTAGATAGCTAATTTTGTGTCGCCTCTCGCTCAGGCCTATCAATCAAATTAGGTAAGAGGTGTCACATAGCCAGGTCCAGTGAGTTAAGGTAGAGGATGCCTTCATCACCACATTATCACTATGGCATGGAAAGATGTTAAACTCATAGCCTTAAATATCTAAATAAAATAACAAAATTAGAAGTAAGTAAAATAAAAATAAAAAAAATAAAAAGGGGTACAAGAGGCAATACATTCACTAGTATTATAGTGACCAGACCATTGAGGTACAAGAATCCCCTAGTCCAACTGTGCCACTTATCTTAGGTCCCTTAAGTTTGGAAGGAATGGTGTAAAGAAGGTTCCACCTAAGTTCACAAATAAAGTCATCCTCAGCAAATAAAAGTTAAAGGCACAAGTGTAGAGAATCTCTTCCTTCTTTCCTACTAGTATCCTCCATATTCAGTAGTCTATTATTGTAAACAAGCAGATCATGCCACACGACTCCTACTGGAATGGAAAACCTAGCATAAAACTCAAGTAATTTTTTTTACACCTAGTTAGAATAATGCACTAAGGCCTCATTATACTAGAGTGGTTAGCTCAAACAAGGGATTTATGTAAGATACGTAAAGCCAAATGGTATAATGATCAGCTCACCAAACTCAAACTAAAAAGTATAAGTGGTGTCAAACCACCTCTATGCCTAAGCCCTTAAAACAATCATGCCTAAATAATTGCCATTATTATCCAATTGTCTATCAATGAAGAAGCCCAATCAGATTGCCAAAAAAGGGCTTGGAATGCATTTGTGAGCATATTACACACTAGTAAGCTTTAAGCATGCTTCTGCTAGCCTTGATGGTTTTCTAAAAAAATCAAGAAGATCAATCAACATTTAAAGGAGTATCAAAATAAACAAAATGCATAAAGGGATTAAAAATAAGTTATGCATCAATAAAGTATTAAATAGAAAAGCCATATACTTGATGGAACAAGTAAAGCAAGCTAACAGATAAAAATGTAACTAATCAAATATATAGTGACAACAAAGCCAAAAATATATTTCACAAAATAAATAATGATAAATAATTTGCAAGATTGTCCAATTGAATAAAGTTTATGTCCCAATAGCTAAAGGCCTCCCTAGATAAAATAAACTACCTAATTTAGAGTATTAACAATTTGAACTAAAGCGTTAGAATTATCCATAATGAACAACTATCTAATTAGATGATAAACATCTAGGTAGATAAGGACCCACATCTAATTAAACAATAATTTGTTCAAGATCAATTTAAAAACCTCTATCCAATCGAATGAATACATAATTGATTAGATACTCGTTCTTTAATGAGGATAAAAACCTATAAAATTTCAATTCATATTCATGTTTATTTATATATTTTCTAAAAGTTAATATATTATAGAGCTTAAACTTAAAAAAAACTATGTTTTGTGCACGGGCAAGTCTTAATCATATGCCAAAGTTTAAAGTTTGCCTACTAACTACATGTACATTCATCTAATCAATAAAGGCTTTATCTTATTGGATGAAAGTTTATACCTATTTCCAAATATGAAGCAAAAGTAAAAAAGGAAAAAAGAAAAGAAGAAGAATAAGAGAAATGAATGAAACACCAATCGATGGGGTGAGCTCCTAGCAAATGTGGTTGATAGGCAGTGATGCATTGAGATCTAAGTGTCATATGGGATCCCATGCCAAGCCAAAACTCCTCTCTTATGCCTCTTAATTAG
>CANXYI010589323.1:0-10668 GCA_948208565.1 Hura crepitans
TATATGCATGGCCTCATCTAGAGGTAACAACATTGTTTGTCGTGTTAACTTAACAATTACATTTGAAAATTCTATTTGCATGTTAAACCAACCATGATGATATTAGACTAAGCAAAATTTAGGCTACCATGATAATGCTTATATACATGTATATTTTAATGAACACACCACTAAGCATATGCTTAGCATATCAATTCTTTTGATGCATAGGTTTAGCTCTAATTCAACGAATGCAACCTTAGAATACTATAGGATAACCAAAGAGGTTCTTCAAAGGGCATATAGTGCCTAGCTTTACAGAAATCAATCTAGTAGTTGGATACTTATGCAAAGATCTTGTTACTGTAATGTATAAATTGCTATTAAGAGAGTCATAATTTATGTGTTAGTTGTCTTGTAAATGTATATTCTACGAGTTTGTAAAGCTTAAAATGTAAATCTAAATATGATATGGAATAGCCATAACGAATGCATGTTGATAATGAAATTATAATATATATTAGCATTGTGATCTTTGATTAATGATTCAATGATGGATCAAGAGGATCTAGAGATGTGTATTGATATGAGCTAATATTAGAAGTGTTTTTATACCAAGTTGAAAATTTTGGTTTTCGCACTGGTAGCTGTTATGTTGCCAAAATTTCTATAAAATGAACATCAGTTAAATAAAACTATCACATCAACCAATTAGAATTCGGATAGAAATAAAGGAAAAAATAAATTAAATAACATGCAGTAATAAACCAAGTAGCTAGGGTAGTAAAGCTTGATTGAATGATAGGTAGTAGGATTAGAATGGGTAACCTTTGGGAAGTAGCGACCTTTATCTTATTCCAATAGGAATCGGGTAGGGTGTGTTAAAGATATAGCAACTACTAGGGTTCCCTTGGGTACAACATTTGGCCTCCAGGCTATATTTAGCCTTTGGCAAATTCCATTTGGCCTCCGACAAATATTTGGCATTTAACCAATTATATTTGGCCTTTGAGCAATATTCGGCCTATGGGTAACCACATTTGGCCTTTGGGCACAATTTGTCTCGTTATCTAGTTTTAATTGTTGTCTTTTATATTTTGGCATAAAATTGATATTTTTAACATGAATATGAGATTGATGCAATGTAATATAAAATTTACTTATTTGTTGATATTAAAATTATTAAAGATGTTTGGATAATTATGTATGCCTAAAAGATCAATATACTCATTAAAAATTATGGCATGAACATGGTGCATGATTATTTATGATGTGTTTATTTATATCTGTGATGTTAATTTCTATGAGGATGAAGTTGTTACATGATGTACATGTGAACATACAGAAGTTAAATTGAATACACCACCTAAGCATTCATTAGCACATCATTTTATTTTTTGATGTGTAGGTTAAAGAAATCAGATTAAAGTTAAAGCCTCAATATCAACAAATGATCAAGAGAAGATTCTTTTACAATGATGAATATGAATGTATAAAGAAATAAGGAGAAAACAATACGTATATGTGTGATTGAGTTATGGTCAAATGGTGTGATCATAGAGAATGTGTGTGTGCTTTTGTAATTAGGTTGTATATGGGATGTAAATGAATTAGTGATATAGTGATAGACATAATTGAGATAAGAAACCAATAAGAAACTATGTGTATGTACGTTTTGATGTCATGGCTGAGAGGTATATAAAAGAGTACATATATATGTGTAAGTAGAATCAAATGTGTATGGCACAAATTAAAATGGTAACTAGAGGATAACTGTGATTGAGGTGTGGAACTAATAAGGAATTAAATATGTGTATACTATTATACAATGGCCATGGAGAAGATGCAAGTACATGTGTGAAACCAAATGTGTAAGATACAAAAGCAAACTAAAAAGCTTCTTATAAGTATGAATGAAATGAGAGATTAATACAAAACATTAAGTGTGCGCTTACATGTGTATGTGTGATGGCCAAATGATTAATACTAAGGTAACATGGTTTTATAAATATAGGATCAAAAAAGAAAGATATAAGTGACCCTATATATGCTTGGTAAGAGTAATTAACGAATAAGTATTGATGAGATGAAAGTAAATAAAGGTAAATTGAGATGGTAGTTAAATAACTTATATTGATAGTGTTAATAAAGGAACCTGCAATTGAATAATATACATAACAATAATCTTATCTTGATATGGTAAGTATACTTTAATATAGAAATCTAAGTCAGATAATGAGTATATTGAGAGAAAGGTAATTAGCCAAGTAGAAAGTATAGTGTCGATTATTCGTAAGCTTTTAATGCAAAAATTGCTTGAGATAAGGCATTAAATGTATATGGATTAATGAGATGCCAATGGGTAAGGAATGTGCATATTAGTAGAATTGCAAAGGTAATACTAACAAGTAATGATGACCATATAATAGTATGACTGAGAAGTGTCTGACTTAGCATATTAAAATTGAATAACTTATATGAAAAAAGATATAACATAATTAATGACACTAACATGTGACCACTAAAACTAAAAGGATACGATGATGACTTGTTAATAAAGTGTTAGTTTAAATTGTTAGTGATGAGAAACAAAATGAATGTGAGTATAAGTAATGAAAAGAGAAATGTGAATTGATGGCTTATATTAGCTAGACCATTTACTGGATAAGTTGTGTAACACTCTACCCCTTAGACATAACCGAGTATCTAATGAAAGGGTTATTGCTTAGGATTAAGCTTAACACTTATGAGATTTTGACACCTTTGATTTACCTTACTAAGAGAATTAACTAACTTGATTATGAATTATAAAATTTACTAAGGGAGAGATCTCACTAAATAAGCAATCAGAGCAAAAGTTCCGATAGAATAACGGTAGTTAGAAATTTTTAAACTATGAACTAAAGCACTTCTATAACACACACCCACTCAACTATCCATCATTACATCAACTCATTCACCCTATCACCTACAATTATACTATTCCCTTCATCATTTTCACATCACAAGTATGCATTCATATCTCACATCCTTATATATACACACTAGGACAATATCAACATATAAGGCATACATCATATCTTGTCACCAAATCCACCACTCCTCGTGATAACTACTGTATATATATATATATATATCCACATGAGAACTTTACTTGTTAAACACTAAATGATCATTATAAGAGACTATTGCACTACTTGACATAGCTTATACACATATAGTTATACAATTATATGATACATTAATTATTCTTCCTTGGTTAATGCGTATCTCAGTTCTAGGTGAGACTTCCTAGCATTGTAACTTGTGTCCCCCTCAGTGCTTTCCCATAATCTACACATCAAAATTAAGAAGATGTCTTAATGGCTTAGCTTGCAAGAGTTTAATATATTTACCTTACTAGCATTATTCTGAGTATAGTTAAATGTATTCTTAAGCATATAATATAGTCGAGGTTAGATAATACTTACAAGTCTTAGAAACTCCTCACGAGTAACTTTAGTAGTAAGCTACTATTACTATCATTTCAAATTCTTGTCATACTTGATAAGCATACTTACAATAAATTTATTTTAATTACATATATATATAGGTCTTATCCATATTCAATATCACAAACCGTTTGACATCTCCTATAAGTCTTATGTATTGATAACACATAAACCTTTAGCTATTATAACTAGCCAACTATCTCTTTTCCTTGGAAACTTTATATGAATAAATATGGTTTAGTATTACATATGAATCTATATTGTACAATTATTCATAATTTATGCAACTCTAATTATGGTAACTTTTGCCCAATCCATGTCATGGCCTATCTTATAATTCATTATGTATTGGTATTAGACTATAACTTATAAATTTTAAGAATGTGGTTCTAAGAGAGTTTATGTATACATTATGTTATATGTCTTTCCTATTTCTTATTTAGCTTCCTTCCTGTCTGGTATAACATTTCTCAAATTTAACATAAATTTATATAAATAAATCCTTTGGTAACTACCTCCTAGAATGACCCTAAGGATCAATACATGGGCTAATAAGCTAATAACTATAAGCTATAAATAGCTATAAGCTGATAAGTATCCATAGCCTTAGCCACCAATAATTATAAACTAATAAAGCTAATAAAAAGCTCATATGGCACTTATGCTAAGCTACAATTAATGTAGATTTGCATATAATTCCTCTTTGGCAAGCCAAAGCTACCCTATCCTAGATTCTATAAGGTTTACCTTAGGCTTTAAATCTAACTAAAATTTTAAGGTCATAGTTGTATTGAAAAATATATATACATTCTTCTCATAATGTTAAATAATCTTATTTAGTTGGTTGTGTTTAGAGCAATACAATTTATTTGCTCGATATTATAGCTATTGACTAACACCAAAGAAATAATAGCCTATAAAGATAGTTAACTCCTAAAGTTGAATTTATTTGATCCTGTAATTTAGCCTTAAATTTACTTCCTATATTTTCATTTTAATATAGTGATATACTCTATTTATTCTTTATTAACAAATAATAAATATAAAGAACAAGTAGTTGATGTAACTACAACATTTATAATGTCACTTGTAATTGTAGAAGGGCCTGAATTAATCACATACCACATATGATGCATGATATATGATTATGATACATGACATGTTACTGTTGTGCAAATATTTTCTTGTATAAACCTATCACTATACCAGTGTTGCATAAGTGCAGGCATAAGCATCAAGTCTTCTAAATGTGCATCATGAACCAAGTGCAATTGTGCATTTCAAGTATACAAGTGTAAGAGAGTGCCAATATACTAGTGATTATGGTTAAATATGTAAACAAGTTGGTGTATGTGTCACTTGTTAATTCCAAAAGAATTATTTTCTTATATCTATTTGCAAATTAGAATAGCCTGGAGAGAGACTTGTATATACCTTATGTTTAATAGGGAAAACTATCCTCACCATGGGCTAGTATTATAAATAAATTGATTAAACTTATTGATATAAGCTTGTGGGTATCAATATCCCCATTCATTGCCTATAACATGCACACTTAGGAATGATTTATTCAAAATTAGATATCTTTTTTAAAATACTAAAGTGCGTATCTAATTTGTAGTTATAGGCCCTATTCCGGTTACTTGCTCGAGTAATTATCATATTTATTAACTTACCTCTACCTGTGCATCATGAATCCATGTGCCCTTGGCTAATGTAATATAGTGAGCTCTTTGATCCCTAGTAATTCACACTCAATTTATGTTCTCGACATGGTCATTAACTTTACTAGTTGTTATCCTTAATTTCCTAATATAACTACTCTATATGACCTTTGTAATCTAATTACACCAAATATGCCCTAGTTTAGTTATTAAATATCTTTTAATTTATTTCACTATTGTAATTGCTAACACATACCAATATATTTTTCTCACATTTAGGAACTTGTTTATTCATTTTCATCATATTAAATTCATGCATAAGCCCACAACAGCCCTATATGTAGTAGCAACATTATTTCCTTGATATGCATGACACGTTTTCAATACTAGTGACAATAACTAGGTTAAAGGTTAAGTATTTTTACCCTACCAAAACTTACATGTCAATTCTTTTATGTGCGATTTGACTCAGTTGCACTTTTAAACACAAAAGGACTATCTCTAGTAGTATTTCATTCTATTTCTAATGCTGCTATTTTAATTAGATTGCTTGCATCAAGACTACCTTGATCGATTCACTAGGAAAGACTACGATTATGTAAAACTATGGAGAATATTGAAGGGTTAAACTACTTATCCTAATATCATTTTTGTATTCTAGTTTATGCTCATGTTCATTTTGTTATTATCCAAACTAACATCTATAGATATAATACTTTGGCACTTAAGTGTTCTCATGCATAATTCTATGCAACTAAGTTTACTAATATACAATTATTGAATTATTAATCATACAAGATGATGACCAGGAACTTTCCTTTAAATAGCATAAATGCACATCATATTTTCTTTTATTTTCAATAACTTTAAAGGTAACTTAATCTCTTTTAGACAAGCTAGTTTCTCAAATAAATTCAAAATTTGCTAGTTTATAATGTTAGAACACTTACCTTAGCCCTTCATATAATATAAAGTCTCCATCTATTAAATACCTCTATAACATTGCAATTTATGTAAATATGTTTACACATACTCACAACAATATAGCTTTAATGTACTTGGCTCTTTCATGTGTACTCTAAATCATTTAATAACTTTAAGCCCCTATTTTTCATTTATATATCTTAACCTTTACTCTCTTTTCATTGTAGAAATAACAATAACATTATTGCTAAAAAGAATGATCCCTTATAGCCCCTTTCCAACTAAAACATAATTATACAAAATTGGGCTATTAAACTCCTACATGCACTACCAAAATTCCTCGTTACTATGAAAATGTCTTGCTAAAAAAATGTTCCATCTTAATTACACACAGCAACCCTTTATTAAGAAATTACACACACAATTTCTCCCTTAGTCAATTTAGTCCTATAATTCACAACCAACAATGAATTGCTTTTCATAATCTAGTAAGAATTTAGATAAACTTATGCTTAAACATGAGCACTCAAATTAGTTAAAAAATATGTATTCTATCTTTTGGTTCTTAACCATTTCCTTTAAGGCATGCAAGGTGAGTTTTAGTCAATTTTTAGAGAGTGATTATATGTGTAGTGTAAGGCCAAGGAATTCATACCTATTTTAATGGAATCCGATTATGTGCTTTCTAAAGTCATTCTACCCCTATTTCCCTTTGGATTCTCCTTTCTCTTTGCTATTCATATAACTTAAAACATTGCTAGGTTCCTACACTCATCGCCCATGTCTAACAACTGCAGCATCCATACCATAGAACTCTAACAGTGGCATTACTGAGCTGCAGTGGTTGTCATATCACTTAGGGCTTATACCCAGTCACTACAGCAATAGTGTGGTGCTCAATCATTTTCCCCTGGCCACTAGTATTAACCTTTTCCTTCTTGTAGTAGCACTTCGATCATAGTCCCTCCACCATAATTTTTTTGCTTGACTATGGTAGCTGAATCACTATGGTTGTTCCCTTTATTGTGCTACCTACTACTATGGTAGCTATGCCTACTACTCAGCCTACTCTAACTGCAGTTCATCCATATCATTTGCAGCATGTCAAACTAGTAACACCTCTTGATTCCTCCTTATGCTTTCATTTCTACATTCTAAGATTGAACAAATGCTTTTTCCCTTCTTCTCTTTTTTTTCTTTTTGTTTTCTTCTTTACCTACTTACTCAAAAGGAATTCTCTAATTTATTCCTTTAAATTGACTTAAGGCATAATATCCCTCTAATCCTCCTTTTTCCCCTCTTTTTATCTATTATTTTTTTTATTCAGCCATTTTAAAAAATATCGAGCCAACTTTTTTATACTACAAATGTTTTGAATTGACTTATGCCCATTCCATAAGAAAGCTATTTTAATTATAAATTATTTGCTGCTTGTATTAGGTATAATTAAATTTAACCTTTGACATTAATATCTCGTCTCGTGCTTTTAAGATTCTAGTTCACTTACTTATACATAACATTTTATCTTTTAATTTGATTACTTAACATTCCAATATCATAATTAAATTTTTAATTCAGAACATTAACTCAGGCCAATGAAATTAAATAGATACTTGAAAGGTTACAATCCTTCCCTACTTGGGCTATTTCATCCTTGAAATATAGTGGTAGTCCTCAACAAATGATACCATCACCTTGACTTCATCGAAACCCTCTAATGACTTTTCTAGTTCTTGATTATCTACTTAAGTATACTAAGTGCTCTAATATAAACTAATTATAGTCTTTCTCTTAAGTTAATCTAAAAAAGCATTCCATCCATTTCTTTTTATCCTATCATATTCCTTTAAAGATAACTCTAAAAGCATATATATACATTAAGGAAATTGAAATCAATTTTATTTCTAAAAGTGGGTATTTTTAAGAACTAATTATTACATGATTGGCATTTTGATATAGAGTAAAGATAAAAAAATTTGAGATAAAAATAAAAATACTCCCCGTTATTTGCTTGGTTATGGGAGCTTGCTAAGTAGTTAGGGATATTCCTCCTTGTATAGTTAAGTAGTCTCATTAGAATCATCTTACTTGACCTAAATCAAGCAAACATATACATATTTATAAGTAACATATGTATGCTCTTTAACATTTAATTTAAAATTCTAAGACCATTGACTTACTCTCATACCACTTGTAACACTTTACCCCTTAGACATAACCGAGTATCCAATGAAGGAGTTACTAATTAAGATTAAGCATAATACTTATGAGATTTTGACACCTTTGATTTGCCTTATTGAAAGAATTAACTAACTTAATTACAAATTATAAAATTTATAGGTGGAGTGGTCTCACTGAATAAGCAACTAAAGCCAAAGTTCCAATAGCATAACATCAGTTAGAAAATTTTCACCTATGAATTAAAGCAATTTTATAACACATACCCACTTAACAATCCATCATTACTTCAACTCATTCACCATATCACATACAATCATATAATTCCCTTTATCATCTTCACAGCACAAGCAAGCATTCATATCTCATATCCTTGTATATACATGCTAGGACAATATTAACATATAAGGCATATATCACATCCTATCACCAAATCCATAACTCCTCATGATGACTACCTATATATATTTGCATCCATAATAAAACTTTACTCAGTAAACACTACAGCAACATCATAAGAGACTATTGCTTTACCTGACATAGCTTACACACATAAGGTTATACAATTATATGATATTATTCTGTAAGGCATTAATTATCCTTCCTCGGTTAAGGCATATCTCATTATTGGGTGAGATTGCTTAGCACTATAACTTGTGTCCCCCTTAGTGCTCTCTCATGACCTAAACATCAAAATCAAGAAGCTAAGTTAATGGCTTAGCTTGTAAGAGGCTAATGTATTTACATTTTTGGCATTATTCTTAGTAGAGTTAAATTTATACTTAAGTGTATAATGCAGTTGAGGTTAAATCATACTTACAAGTCTTTAAAACTCTTTATGAGTAACTTTAGTAGTAAGCTACTATTATTATCATTTCAAATTCATATCATACTTGTTAAGCATAACTATCATACTTGTTAAGCATAATTACAACAAATACATATTAATTATATGCAAATATGGGTCTCATCCATACTCAATATCATAAACCTTCTGATATCTCCTATAAGTCCCATGTACTGATAACACACAGACTTTTAGCAATTGTAACTAGCCAACCATCACTTTTTGTTGGAAACTTTATATGAATAATTATGGTTCAGTATTACATGTGAATCTATATCATACTATTATTCATAATTTATGCAATTGTAATTCTTGCTACTTCTACCTAATCCATGTCATGGCCTATCCCATAATTCATCATGTATTGGTATTAGACTATAACTTATAAATTTTAGGAATATGGTTCTAAGAGAGTTTATGCATGCATTATGTTACACATATTTCTTGTTTCTTATTTAACTTCATTCATGTTTGGAATAACATTTTTCAAATTTAGCATAAATTTACATAAATAGAGCCTTTGGTAACTCCCTCCTAGAATGACCTTGAGGAAGGGTAAATGGGCAAATGAGCTAATAACTATAAGCTGATAAAGTTGATAAATAGCTATAAGCTGATAAGTATCCATGGCATTGACCAATGATAACTGTAAATAGATAAACTAATAAATAGCTCATATAGCATTTGTATCGAGCTACAATTAATGTAGATTTGCATATGATCCCTCTTTTGCATTCCAAAGCTACCTTAGCCTAGATTTTGTAAGGTTTACCTTAGGCTCTAAATCTTACTAAAATTTTTAGGGCATAACTTTACTTAAAAATATACATATATGACCATTCCTCTTATACTATTAAATATTCTTATTTAACTAGTTATGTCTGATGCGATGCGATTTATATGCTTGATAGTGTAGCTATTGATTAACACCATAAGAAATCATAGTCTGTAAAGATAGTTTTAACTCCTAAAGTTGAATTTATGTTATGCTATTATTCAACATTCAATTTACTTCCTATATTTTTCTTTTACTACTGTGATATACTTTATTTATTCTTCATTAACTGATAATAAATAAGAAGAACCTACAGTTGATGTAACTACCACATTTACAATGTCACTTGCAACTATAGAAGGGCCTGAATTATTCACATACCCCATATGATGCATGATCTATGAGTTTGATATGCGACATGTTACTATTGCACAAATATTTACATGTATGAACCTGGTACAATGCTAGTGTGTCATTAGTGTAGGCATATGCATCAAGTCTTTTAAACATGTATTGCAAACCAAGTGCGATTGTGCAGCTCAAGTATACAAGTGTAAAAAGGTGACAATATGCTAGTAATTATGGTTAAATAGGTAAACAATTTGTTCTATGTGTAACTTAGTAATTACAAAAGAATCATATGGCTATATTTATTTGCAAATTAGAATAGCCTAGAGAGAGACTAGTACATACCTTATGTTTAATAGGGGAGAACATGTGACATCCCTTATTAGATTCCTAAAAAGACCCGACAGGTGATGCACTTCCTGCCATGTGACCCATCCTAGAATTTCTCTAGAGGTAAACTCC
>CANXYI010589353.1:0-11174 GCA_948208565.1 Hura crepitans
AACATGCTAAATATACACTCATTGGTGAATTTAATGTAATAAAATTTAAGTCATGTATACATGCAACATACATGATGTAAACCTTTTAATCATGCCTACTTATTATGTTCACAGTCTTAGTTATATGATAGTTATTCAACATTCATTTTAGTTTAGTGTATTTTATACGGTGCCACCATTTAGACCATTTAGATGTTATTTTAATATATTTACTTATGCCAGTTAAACTATATGATTCTAGTTCCCACATCATATCTATTTACCTTTTTACTTTATCTAAGGCCTATACTAGAAAAACCATGCTTTAAGATACTAGATAATGGGATCCAACCAATGCAACGTTCCATATTATAGGCCTCGATAGCTACACTTACCTATCTCCACCTAATTGTAGTGTTCAGTTCATGAGAACCTCCCAATACTAAAGTGGCATGGATCAATCCTACTAGACCTCCCAATAATAGGGATAGTAGGGATCATCCCTATGGGACCTCCCAATATCCCAAGTCTCAGTTTATTTGGATAGCAGGGATATGCCCTGTGGGACCTCTCAATATTTATAATAATATGGGTAGCAAGGATCAACCTGTATGGGCCTAGCAATACCTAAGTGTGTAGGGCTGATAATCAGAACGTCAGTGGCTACACCCGACAAACTATATAGATAGGCAATGATCTATATAGACCAAAGCCCCTAGTAGCTGCTAACTCCCTAGTTGACCAATCAATCTATCTAATAGGCATCTAACTAAAATAGGCCAACGTCAGTTATTATTTAACCTTTCATTATAGGTCATTTGACATGTAATCATTTTATTTACCCTTCATTAACATCATGCCAAATACATGCACAGTCTTATTTTCACTATGCTAGTATTTTAAGCACATTGTGAACTTAATGTTCACTATTTATTTTATCCATTTTACATTATCAATATCCCTAAACATTTACATAATTATATGTCCAATTTATGTTACCTCAAACCTACTTACACACCACTACATGAGTTTTATGCCTTGTTATCACATCTAATATCACATTACGCACCTAATTTCTTTCATTCATATCTAGTTGTTTAATTCTCAAATTTATATAACTACAAGCATGATTCATATCCGTTACCATTAAGCTTAACACTATTCACCATACACACACTTACACATATCTTAAGGCTATTAAACACCAATTTGTACCCATTTTAATTCCTTTAATCTCATGTCCTTATTAGGTTTGCCATTGTGTTAATTTCTTATCACTAACACACACACACACACACTCCTTTAAGACACCATTCGACCATACACCTTACACACACTCCCATATTCTTTTCTCATGCATTCTTTATATGACACCTTCTACTAGATTCCCAAAGAAACCTAATAAGTGATGCATTTCTTGCTAGGTCACCAATCTTGAGATTTCTCTTATGTTCATTCATTTAACTTTTACTTATTTCTGAATACTTAGTTTTGTTTGGCTCCAAATTCCTTTCTAGTTGTCCTTATGCACTATTTAGGGTCACACCATATTATACATGCTAATATTGGCCAATTATGGGTTAGTCAGGTTTTTTTAAAAATTCGATAGCATAAAGGTTGTTTGGGTCCTTATCCAAAAATTTCAACACCTATAAAAACACTTTAATAACTTATTTTTCACATCTCTTGGACCCTTTTGTTCCCCCAAGTATCAACCTAACATCATCATTATATTAGCATCAACATAGGCCTCAAGCCATAATTAGATAAACTTACACTAAAGCCTTAGGCTCACATACCATATCATCAATTAAAAGCAATCACTCATGCAAAGCGGTTTGATAATAAACTAATTACAAAACACTGTCTATGACAAATATGTATTAGCCATCTATACATAGGCTACTCCATTCCAACTTAAGTACAATGATTGCAAAAGCTATACAACACATTTACATAACCTTCTATCAAATATCCTCTGAACTCTAGTTGCATGCTTTACTAGGTTACACCTTGCATATCCTTACCTGTGCATCGAAACATGTATGCTGAGTATATAATATACTTAGTGGTGAACTCAAGCATTTAAATCATGTCAAATATTTCATTTATGCATATGTAAGGTTATTACTATCTATTCTAAATTATTAAGTTCACCATTTACTATTCTTTATCAAATGACCAAAATACCATTTTTACCAGTACATATTAGATTACGATTTATTTAATTATTTAAAATCATGTAAATTATGCATTTAAGCCTTTTTCAATAATAATAGTCAAATAATTAAATTATCAAATCAATAAATGGTATACATGTAGAATTACCATAATACCTTTGATAATACATAATGAATTTTCATTCAGTTAATTATGTTAAACTTTAAAAACCTTAATAATGTTTGCCATTATAATTGTTGTATGTTATTTATTTCATTAACTTAATAGGCCTGACTAGGTAAACGACACTTCTGTACACTAGACTTAGAGGGAATTAAGAGGAGTGCAGTGATCCACATTTTGGACCTCGATTACTAAACTGGCCTGATCAAGGTATAGCATCGAAGGTGTAAATAACAAGATATGCTCTATCTAACAGACTAGTACAGTGGCCCTTCGGGACCTTGGTTGCTATATTAACCCTGTTTGAAGATTAAAGATTTCACAGACTAGTCTACCTAGTGGACTAGTCTTTTTAATCGACTAGTGCAGTGGCACTCTGAGACCTACGCTGGTGCACTGATAAGATTAAGTAAATGGGTTTGAAGATCAAGGATGTCACAGCCTAGTTTGTATAACAGACTGGTCTGCTTAATCAACTAGTGTAGTTGCCCTCTGCGACCTACACCGTTGCATCAACAAAATCAAGTGAATGGCATCAAGTGTGTGAAGGCATATGAGTGTCTATCTAATAGGCTAGTATAGTGGCCCAAAATAGACTTAGGCCACTATACTGGCCCTACCTAAAAATTAGACAATGTAACAGCTACTAGAATCCCTAAGTTGACTGGTCAACCAATCTAGTAGGTGTCTAACTAATGGGTCATTAACTCAATTTATGTTTATTCATTCACAAATTAACTTCTTATAATATTTAAGAGTGAAAAATAGTTAGTTATGAATTTTATTGTGCAATTCAATTTTAGCCTGGTCTGGTATGGCCATAATTATGTTGTATTAGGTAAATTCCCAATATTATTTTCAAGTATTGTAATTGCCAATAATTGAGGTATGTTATGCTTGATTCTATTCCATAACTATTTCTCATATAATTGCCATTTACTATCCAATGGTATTTTTTATTTAGGTAATGGTCAAACTGGACAATTATAAGTCATTTCGTTAAATTTCAATAGCCCTTTTTAAGTTCATTTCTTAAACTTTTTCAGTATAGTTTTCACTAACAATTTAATACATTCCATAAACCTAAAGCCAACATATACTAGGCTATTTACAAGGCCAAAAAATATACTTTTTTCCCATCATATTCAATCATAAGTAATGGCCCTCAAAGGCACATATTATTGGCACATTGTTTGATCACAAGTTATAGCCCTTAAAAGTACATTCCAAACAAATTTCAAGTCACCTTTTTGTCAAGTTCAAGTGTCATTTTGAGTTAATATTCAAGTTCATTTCCTAGGACTTTATTTGCCTTTTCAAGACATATATTAAACATTCATTTTATCCCATCCGTATCTTACATATTTATTCAATCATGCTTAGCCAATTAAGACGCCAAAATATTTATTTACTTAAGCTTTATTACACATTCCCATTACATAGATGTTGTTAATTCTTTCATGCCATTACTATTTACTTAGCTCTCGGGTATAGCTATCCATTAGCCTTGATTAAGCATTTTTATGGTGTTTATCACACATTCAACCTTTTATCCCTAGCCTAAACATATAAATACACATACACGTATAATTTTATGCCAACTAAGATAGTTCATACATGTTATAAGCCTCAACTATAACTAGTTTTTCATGTCTTCATGCACTAATCAATCTTATCTCATGCCAAACCATCCTTTCATATAACATAAGTCCACTTCCATGCTAATCTAGGTGAATTACCTAAAACATATGCCTCGACTAATGCTTCAATCCTATTCACACACACTTTGATTAAGCCATTTATGTGTTAAGTCATCATTATACATGACTTAGGTCGAATATAAACACTAATATAACTTGATAATTTATGTACCATACTTAATCACATGCCAAATCAAATAGCTATATACATACCACTTATATTCAAATACCATAACCAACAAGCATCATTTCCTAACACAAAAATCAAGCAAGTTTAACACTAATAGACCATGTTAAAGCTCTAGGCCATTTCCATACCTCAAGCCTTTAAATCACTTATCAACCCACAGACAAATGATTCACCATTTTTAGACCTTTTAAAGGTCAAAAGGCATGAAAGAAACGGTAGAATTCACTTACTAAAAAATACCTTTGAATCCTTTAATCTCATGAGTTACCTAGCCTTCCATGGTGGTTCATCTACCCTTTTTTAAGCCGTTTTCTTCCTAAATTCACCTCAAACACAATTCACACACTCACTTTTAGTCTTTAGTCATCAAAATGATCTAATTCTAGCTAAAAACCACCATGAAAACCAAAAGAAAAGCAAAAAAACTCACCTTTGAATTCTTGTTAGATAGCTTCTATCCAAGGAACGTCAATGAATTGTAATTAATTAATGGAGTCTTCTTTTCCAATGCTTCATCTTCCTTTAGCTCCCTAACACACTAAATTTAATTTAAGAATTAAGAAATTGTAGAAATGAATCCAAAAAGGAGATGAAAATGCTCTCTCTTCCCCTGGATGGCATTAGTTCTGGACAATAAAGGGAATAAAATTTTTCTTCTTTGTTTTAGTGGAATTGTCCACTTGTCAAACCATTTGGACACTTGGCATGGCTCCTACGACAAATGGCTTAGAATGGGTGGGTCCTATAACCACCTAAACCATCCCGAAATGGCTCAATTTTTGGCAAAACTTTAGAAATTCACTAAAATTCACACGGACCTCAAAAAATTCCACTGTTTATTTTAAAATTCATATTTTAATCCCTCCACATGCTCATAAACTTTTGCATCCAAATTCCATCGATAGGAAAGTTCTCAAACTACTTTGATTTCCATGCCAACCTTAAAAATTTCTAGAATTTGTAATGATCTCAGAATTCAAAAATTCTTTCACCAATAGACTCAACAAAATTTTTAAGCTTCAAGATCTGATAATTTTTGGGTTCGTCGGGGCACATATTGAGTAATTCTTGACTTGATAAATTTTTATTATGCAAATCAGTAGCTTACAGTCCAATATGAATTATTAGTTTTATTAAAATTTTAAATTTTGCCTTTTTCATCATTTTAAAGCCCCTCGAAGTTTCATGACTAGTGTCGTTGCCTTAATTTATGGGCAAGTGACCCGACACCTCGAGCACACTTCCCAAACCTAGTGGAACTATTCATGAAGCCTCAAAACACGAGTGTTATAGTTCTTCCACTCTTAAGAAAATTTATTCCTCAAAATTATGTTAGTCAAATAGCTATAGATATTGAGCTTTCATCTATTCCTCTGGCTCCTAGGTAGGTTCTTCAATATTATGGTGCCTCCATTGTACTTTTACTAGTGGTATGAAATTATTCTGCAATTACTTCACCTCACAATATAAAATTTGGACATATAACTCTTCATAACTCAGGTTAGGCTATACTTCTATGACTCCCATCAGAATCACATGTAAAGGATCCACTTTATTCCTCTTAAACATGGACAGATGGAATACATTGTGAATCTGTGGTAGCTCAAGTGGTAATGGTAGCTTATATGATAGAGGTCCAATCTTTTCTATAATCTCATAAGGTTCGATAAATCTAGGACTCAATTTCCCCTTTTTCCTAAACCTCAGTACCTTTCTCCATGAAGAAACCTTCAGGAACACTTTTTCACTAACTACATATTCAATATCTCTCTGTTTTAAGTCAGCATAGGATTTTTGTCTGTTAACTACTACTTTTAGCCTTTCCCTGATTACTTTCACCTTTTTCTCAGCATCTTTGATCAAATCAACACTAGAGTTTTTATTTTCTCCAACTTCACTCCAACATAAAAGAGTTCTACATTGTCTGCCATACAATACTTTATAAGGTGCCATTCCCAACCTGGACTGATAATTCTTATTATAAATGAATTCTACCAAAGATAGGTATTGATCCTAGCTACCTTTAAACTCAATAGCATAACCTTATAACATATTCTCAAGTATTTATATCACCTTCTTTGACTTTCCATCAGTCTGAGGATGAAAAACTATGCTATAGGCCAATCTAGTGCCTAATGCTCCCTATAGCTTCTTCCAAAATCTAAAAGTAAAGTGAGGATCTCTATAAGAAATAATGGTCACAGGCATACCATAAAGTCTAATTATCTCATCCATATACAATTTTGCTAGCTTTTCTAATCAATAGTCCATTCTGACTGGGATAAAGTGAGCTATTTTTGTTAATCTATCTACAATCACCTATATAGTATCACATTTACCTCTAGTCATAGGTAAACCCATCATAAAATCCATAGTCACCTTTTCCCATTTCTATTCTAGTATTATTTTAGGATGCAACAATCCAAAAGGAACCTAGCATTCAGCTTTCACCTATTGACATGTTAAACACCTAGCAACATATTCTAAAACATCTCTTTTCATACTACGTAACCAATAATGAGACTTCAAATCTAAATACATCTTTATACTCCTAAGATGCATAGAGTAAGGAGCTCTATGAGCTTTCTATAGTATTTATAATCTTAGGTCATCTGTACTAGGTATACACAACCTATTCTAATAATATAGACACTTGTCTTTTATCAATTTAAACCCTATAGCCTTAACCTCTTTAACCTTACTTGCCATCTAAACTAATTGTTCATCTTTCATTTGAGTTTCTTTAATCTACTGTCTAAAATCTAGTTTCACCTATAACTCAGCCAACATAGCATGTTTTAAAGTATGTTACAACCTGGCATTCATGGCTTTCAAATTCACCATGAACTTTCTGCTCAAAGCATCTACTACCACATTTGTTTTCCCTAGGTGATAATCAATCAAACAGTCATAATATTTTATCAATTCCAACCGCCTTCTTTGCTTAAAATTCAACTCTTTCTGAGTGAAGAGGTATTTTAGACTTTTATGATCTGTATAAATATAACATTTTTCACCATTCAGATAATGCCTCTAAATTTTCAAAGCAAAAACAATAGCAGCTAGCTCTAAGTCATGAGTAGGATAATTCCTCTCATGTGGCTTCAATTATTTTGAAGCACAATCTACTACTTTTCCATCCTGCATTAATACACATCCCAAGCCATCTAGTAAAGCATCAGTATACACTATAAAATCCTTACCCTATTCGGGTTGAACCATGATAGGAGCTTCTATCAACATCTTCTTCAATTCCTTGAAACTTTCTTAACACTGATCATCTCACTCAAATCTCACATTCTTTCTAACCAATCTAGTTAAAGGAGTAGCAATGATGGAGAAGCCTTTCACAAATTCCTATACTATTCAACTAAACCCAAAAAACTTCTTATCTCAGTCACATTCCTTGGGGTTTCCCATTCTAACACTGCCTTAACTTTATTAAGGTTAACTCTGATCCCTTCTGCTCAAACTATGTGCCCTAGGAAAGCAACTTCATTTAACCAAAAGTCACATTTACTAAGCTTAGCATACAACTATTTCTCTCTCAAAGTTTATAACATAACTTTGAGATGTTATTCATGCTCTTCCTTGTTTTTAGAATATACTAGAATATCATTTATGAATAGTACCACAAATTGATCTAGATAAGGTTAAAAAACCCTATTCATTAGGTCCATAAAAAGCTCTTAGTGCATTCGTGAGTCCAAATGGCTTCACTAAAAACTCATAATGCATGTACCAAGTTCTGAAAGTAGTTTTAGGAATGTCAGCTTCTCTAATTCTCAGCTGATGGCATCTAGATCTTAGATCAACCTTTGAAAACACACCTACACCTGTCAACTAATTAAAAAGATCATATATTCTAGGCAATAGATACTTATTTTTCACAGTCATCCTATTTAGTTGCTTATAATCAATACACAATTTGAGTGATCCATCTTTCTTTTTTTCAAATAGTAAGGTGCTCCATAAGGAGATATATTGGGTTTGATAGAACCCTTGTCTAATAGATCTTGTAGTTACACTTTTAATTCTTTTAATTCAATAGGTGCCATTCGATAAAGAGCAATGGATATTAGGGCTATACTAGGATATACCTCAATTTCAAAGTCAAGTTCTCTCTGAAGTGTTAAACCTGGTAACTCATTAGGAAAACATCAGGGAATTTAGAAATAACTGGGATATGTTTAAGATTAGAGTTAGAAACATTCAAGTCAATAGCATAGGCCAAGTATGCTTCACACCCTTTTTGAAGAAGCTTTTGTGCTTTAATAGTTGAGATAAGATTATTTAGAAGACTTATCTCACCATCCATTGTCACTGACTGGCCCTCTACAGTCTAAAAGGTCAATTTATTATATCTACAATCGTTTATGGCTTGATTCTCAATTAGCCAATCTATTCCTAGGATCGCATCAAACTCATAGAATGGTAGGTTAATCAGATCAGTAAAAAATTGGCATCTATGAATCACTAGAGGACATTGTCTATATACCCTATTCAGAAAAACACTTTATCCTGTAGGATTACTGACTCTGATAACTATATCAACATGTTCAAGCTCTAACCCCCTATTATGTGCTTGTGCAGTACATATATATGAAAGTGTAGGACTAGGGTCTATTAATGCCAAAACTGGAACATGAAATAAATAAAAAGTACTAGTTATGACATCTAATATTGTAGCCTCTTCTTTGGCTCTCATAGCATACTACCTATCTAATGCATGAGCTTCAAATCTAGTACCCTAGCTAGCATTAGGTTGCTCTCCTCTGTTCTACCTTTGACCCTTATTCTGTGTTGTAATATTAGATGCCTATGTTTGAGCACCCTCTAACTATCTCTAAGGACACTTTCTTTTGAAATGATCTCTAGCACCATAGTGGAAGCACTCTCCTCTCCTGGCCAGTCTACATTGCCCCTATTGTTTCTTCTAATAGGTATTACAAGTTAGAGGTCTACCTGTAAAAGCTTGAGAAGGCAATCAAAGTCTACCTATAGAAGCTTGTGCAAATCTTTAGGACTATACATGTCTCAGCCCTTAATACCTTGACTGATATTGGGGCCAAGACTGAGACTATGTTTGTGACAGACCCTCTCTTCTTTTCTTACCATCCCCTAACACTTCACTGGACTGTCCCATAGTGAACTGCCTCTTCCTCTAGAAGAAATCCCTCTTCTCTATCATTTCTTCCATATCATATGCAGCTGACACCAGTACTGTAGAATCTTTCTCTCTGGGGTTAGCTACCATTATTCTCTACTAACATTCAACCCTATTAAGAATCTCTTGCATTTCTCTTCCTCATTAGGAATAAACTATTCAACATACTTCAGTAGCTTGGTAAAGTCTTTCTCATACTCTGATACTATTTTTCTTCCCAACTTTAAGTCAAGGAATTCCAATCTTTTTTATCCTTGTAGGAGTCAAGTATGTATTTCTTCTTAAACTCTATAAGGAAAAACCCTTGCTCAGGTTTACAGGTGCTTTCCTCTTCTTGATAGTGTTCCACTAATTATAGGCTTCTTCTTGAAGAAGATAAGTGGCACACTGATAGTTTTTTGCTTCTATACAATTCAATAGCTCCAAATTTTTGAAGGTTCTATCTAGCCAATATTTAGCCCTAGCAGCATCATCCTCTTTCCTCCCTAAGAAATCAATAGCTCCTATCTTATTCAACCTTTCTAAAGGAGTTTTCTATGGAAGAGCTAGTAGTGGAGGTGGTACTAAAGCTAAAGGAGGTGGAGGTAGAGTAGCAATAGTAGTATGCCTGAGCAAATTCACTATCTGCTATAACAGAGCAAGAGACGCTTCTGCCCATTGTTGACTAAGCACTTGTGGCCATAGCTACTGTACAGCATCACTAGTGTTTGTGTCCTTTTTATTTTCCTTAGACCGATCAAACTGAAATAGCTTAAGACTCGACTTAAGCCTCACTCCTCGAGTCTCAAAAGATAAGAAGGAAGCTAAAGGAATCTAGGGCCGCTCCTTTTTTATTAGCCTAGAAAGTGTGAGTTGGGCACCACAAGGTAGGAGTCACCACTTGACAGAGTAAGGAAATACCTTATAGGGCTAAAACTAGAGCGGTTCAGAACCCTACTCTTATTTATACCTCAAATTAATACGAAATTTCGCTTTGAATATATGATACTATTCCTTTTCTCAAGTGATGTTTTGCAATCATAGTAAATCACACATTCATGTAAAAGAAGTTATAGAATATATTTACAAAAAAATAAATAGGTGCTTGGAATCAAAATAACATACATGAAATTTTGTAATTGATTGTTTCGAGAACTTTGGTTCTCTTATGCCAATTTTAGAATATAGATTTTATTATAGTGACATTTTATTTAAAATCCAATGATGGGTTTGAGAACTTTAGTTCTCAAATGTCAATTTGGAAAAATAAATTTTATTATAGTGATTTTATTTGAAAGAATGGCTTGAGGACTTTGGTTCTTAAATGTCAATTATAGAAAATAGATGTTATTATTGTAACTTTTATTAAGAAAGAATCGGAATTTATTTTATTAGCCAAGCACCAATTTATTGGGTAAAAATATGATTTTGATTATTATTTCTTTTTAAAATGTAAAATCATTTTTCTACCTAATTTGGCATTCATGGAATGTTTCGGGATTGGAATTGGAAGTATCATGCATAAATCGAGTAATGGATTTAATTTGAAAACTTTAGTTCTCATCTTAAAATGATTTTATTCTGACTTTTGTTAAGAAAAATTAAACCCATTTTATTAATAAAACACCAATTAATTGAATAAAAAAATTTTGGTTATTTTTTGATTGCATGAAAAACCATTTTCCTAATTAGTACAACATTCACAGAATATACAGGGAAATAATTCGATAATAAAAATAAAATACAAAGCAATTACCTAAAATACAATCTAACTAAATAAAAAATAAAATTACATTTTAGGATGCCTAAAATATAA
>CANXYI010589354.1:0-11251 GCA_948208565.1 Hura crepitans
ACAAATAGGTCTTACAGCTATACCTTTAGTTCTTTTAACTTAGTAGGTGTCATTCTATAAGGAGCAATAGATATTAGAGAATACTAAGATATACCTCAATTTTAAAATCCAATTCCTTCTGAGGTGGTAAGCCTAGTAGCTCATCACGGAATACATTAAGAAACTCAAAAATAATTAGAATATGTGCCAAATTAGAATTAAAAACATTCAAGTCAATGGCATAGGCCAAATATGCCTCACACCCCTATTAAAGAAGTTTTGTGCTTTAACAGCGGAGATAAGATCATTCAAAAGACTTCTCTCACACCATCCACTATCACTAGCTGTCCCTCTATAGTCCGAAGGTTTAACTTCTTATGTTTACAATCAATCATAGCTTGGTGCTTAGTCAACCAATCCATTCCTAGGATCACATCAAACTCATCGAAAGGTAGATCAATCAAATCAATAGAAAATCTAGACCCCTAAATTACCAGGGGATTTGTCTATACACCTTATTTATGATCACACACTGCCCTATATGATTGCTAACCCTGATGTCTATCTAAACATATTTAGGCTCTAACTACCTATTCTATGCTAGTAGGGTCTATCATAGCCAAAACTAGAACATCAAATAAATAAAAAGTACTAATTATGATGTCTGGTGCTATAGCCTCTCCTCTAGCTCTCACAGCATACTACCTAGCTAGAGCACGAGCTTAGTTCTAATGCCCTGGCTAGCACTGGGCTGCTCTCCTCTGGCTTGCCTCTATCCCATGTTTTGAGTTGCCATATTAGATGCCTATGTTTGAGCACCCTCTGCTTGCTTCTGAGGCCACTCTCATCTATAGTGGTCTCTAGCACCACATAAAAAACACTCTCCTCTTCTGCCTACTCTACACTGCCCCTAATGCCTCTTCTGACAAGTGGTATAAGTGGGAGGTCTATTCCTATTACCCCCTATATAAGGAGTACTATCAGCCCAAGCAGGCAATCGAGGTCTACTCGTAAAAGCTTATCTTAACCTCTGGATCTGTACCTTTTTTTGCCCCTAATACCTTGTATGATACTAGGACCTATGCTAAGATTGTACCTATGGTTGACCCTCTCTCCTTTTTCATCCTCCCCTAACACTGCACTGGATTGTCCTAGAGTGAACTACCTCTTTCTCTAGAAGAGGTCCTTTTTTTCTTGTACCATTTCCTCTATGTCCTATACAGTTGACACTAGTACTGCAAAATATCTCTCTCTAGAATTGGCCATTTATATCTTTAGCTCTACATTCAATCCTGCTAGGAATCTCTTACATTTCTTTTCATCATTGGGATTGAGCTCTTTAGCATATCTCAGGAGTTTGGTAAAGTCTTTTTCATATTCTGACTTCCTGTTATACTAGGATAGGAGTTACTCCTGCCTATTGTTAGCTAGACCCTTAAGGCTATAGCTGTTATGCAACATTACTGGGGTCAAGTACTGATATACTTTCTACCCCTCACATATATAGTTTCACAATTAGCCAATCCCTCAGTCACTCTTTTGGGTGCCTATTCAGCCATGTCTTTATTATAAAAAGACATATTTAATAGCCTTATGCAGCATAAGAGTTTAACGGAATTTGAAACTTAGATATTTGCTCACATGTACTTAGTCTAAGAACATTAACCTATGCTCTGATACCACAAAATATAACACCCCCTACTAGATTCTAGAAGAAACACAATAAGCAATGTACTTCCTATCAGGTCACCCATGCTCGGATTTCTCATGTGATCATTCATTTAAGTTTTACTTATTATGTACTAGTTAATTCTATAATACTCCAAATCCAATACTATTTAGTCCTATAGTCCATTTTGGTTCCCACTATTAGGTTCATGTCATTATAGAATGATTGCAACACAAGCTAATATTTCTTAACAATTTGACAGTATAATAGCTGTCCAGGACACTACACCAAAAAATTTCCAACCTGTAAAACACTTCTATAAACAATTATCACATCTCTTAGACCTTTCTAGTCCCTCAAGTATTAACTTATCATCATCATCTATCAAATAGCAAACACAGGCAACCTCAGGCTCATAAACATCAACACAGGCCATTCATGCACAAAATGAATTATCACCTGAATAATTACAACATAGCCCTTTTATATACAATCACATCCTATCTCACTTATATATATTACACATGTTTACCCCACCTAAGTCATAGAGTGCAAAAGCTATATAGATATACATTATCAACCTTTTCAAAAATGACCTCTAAACTCCATTACACACTTTACGAGGTTACATCCTTGTTTTTGTTACCTGTACACTGAGTATATCATACTTAGTGGTGAATTTAAGCATTTAAAGTATGTCCAACAGTTTATCCATGTATAACACTCATATCTTTATCTTGTTCCAATATCCCAGTCTAACTTAGAATACTAACACATAAAATTACCATTATAGCCCTAGGGTGTTTTTGTTTATAAATTACTCATTTAATCACTATACTCATGGCAGTAATGCTTTAAAATCATTATTACTTATTATATGCATAATCTTTGACCATTAAACTAATAATGATAGTTCAAGTAAATTTAGCCCTATATCAAATTCCAAAGCCACTAGTAAGTAATATTATTTTTATTTAATTTGAATCAACTGGCCCATCAAAGAGAAAATACTAATAGAAAATGGATATAAAGGGAATAAACTAGTGCAATGATCCATGTACTGGACCCTGATCGCTGCACCAGCCTAAAAATATGTGTCATAGTACCTAAAAGGTGAATGACAAGATCTGGTATGCCTAGCAGACTGGCCTATTTAACTGGCTAGTACAGTGATCCTTTAAGACCTTGGCCACTATACTGACCTTATTTAAAGATTAAAGATGTCATAAACTAGTCTTCATAGCAAACTAGTCTATTTGTCCGACTAGTGCCGTGGTCCTCCGGAGCCTATGTCGCTGCACTAGTAAGAAAAATATAAATAAAGTGAATATCATAGTCTAATTTGATGTCCAACTAGTATAGTGGTCTAAAATGGACCTAGGCCACTATACTGGCCCTGTCTAAAAATTAAATAAGATAGCAGCTATACAAACCCCTAAGTTGATCGGTCAACCTATCTAGTGGGTGTCTAACTAATGGGCCATTTATCCTCAATTTATGTCCATTTATTTATTGTTTAACTTTATATAATATTACAAACTCAAAAATAGATAGTTATAATTTTCACAGCATAGTTGGAATTTAACCCGATCTGGTATGGCCACAAACAGGCTATATCGGGTGAATTATCAGAAAATACATCTAAGGGTATATTTGCCAATAATTATAATGTATTATACTAGATTTTATTCCATAAGTATTTCACTATTTTAGGTCATTTATTGTACAGTGGATTTGTTGGTTCAGGTAATGGTCATTTTAAGACAATTACAGGTCATTGCAATAAGGTTTCACTAAACTTTTTAGGTCCATTTCACTAGGTCTTTGAATGCAATTTTCAACACTATCTACATCAAACTTATAGGCCTTAAGCCAAAAAATCATAGGCTATTTACAAGACCAAAATACAGCTTAAAAATTCCATTACCATCCATTACAAAACATAACCCTTAAAGGCACACAAATGAACATGTTTCCCACTTACAATCCATAGCCCTTATAGGTAAAGTTATAAGTAACTTTTTATATTTGATTTCTAGTTTAGTTTTAAGGTAAATTTCAAGTTATGTTTTATATCACTTCTTGACTATATTTTCATGCCATTTTTAAAGTATACCTTAGCTACATTCATGCCACCAATAATTAAGCTATTCATGCTTTCATGATCATGCTTTAATACACATAACATGGTATACATATTAGCACTTTATTCATGCCATTACCCTTGAGTTCAATTCATGCTATCTTAAGCTATACTTGTTACTTTATTTCATGTCATACCAACTAAACTAGACATATTATCATTCTCATGCCTATCATTCATCACAATGTACACACATACATTAACATGTTCAAGCCATTTTAAGCAGTATAAGCCTATGGTATGTCTCGATAATAGGTAGTTTCTCATGCCACCATGCATTAATCATACTTATTACACGCCATTTCATAAGTTCATACATCATAGGCCAAATATACATACATTGTCAACCCCAAACACTAATTAGAGCAACTACATCAAACCATACACACTCATAAGCCTTGCTTGAGCTCTCAACTATACATACTTCTCATGCTAAACATGCACTTTTCCATCAATTCACAAGTAATTCCATTTCTTATCAACACCCAAAACTATAATTCATACCTCAAGCACCATAAAGACACACTTTAACATCATTATCACACAATAAGCATCATAGCCACCTCTTGGCCAACTATGAAATTACCACTAATCTCACCTCTTCTCATCAATTAACCATGTAATTCACCTTCCATTGAACTATATACTACCATACCTCTATACAACCACCTTTCCAAGCTAGTTTGCATACTTAATCCATTCACAAACCAAGAGAAAAGCTACTAAAAGTTAAGGGCATGAAGTGAATGGTTGAATTCACTTACCTTCCTTACTTGGAGATGACATTGCCACCACTTTAAGGCTCCCAACACCTCCATTCTAGCTCTCACAAAAGCTTTCTCCATCATCTTCAAGCTTTTCCTTACTCCCATTTCCCTTAAACACCATCCACACATATAACCTTAGGTATTAGGCATTACTAGGCATTATTTGTAGCCAATAAATTCTAAGAAAACTCTGAGGAAAGGTAAGAAACTCACGTTTAGCACTCTATTGGACTGCTTCTATCCAGTAAACTTCCATGAATTTTAATTTATAGTTGAAGACTTCTTTGGCCATGATTCTTCTTTAGGGATTTCCCTAACATCCCAAATTGAATTTTGGAACCTAAAAATTATAGAAAGAACTAAAAGAAGGAGGTAGAAATGGCCACCACCCCTTGGCTGTGGCATCATTCACTAGGGAGAAAAGAGGAAAAAATCCTCTTTTGTTTATATGGTGAAATCCACTTTTCAAAGCTCATGGTCACTTTTTAAAGGCCCTAGGCCAGTTAGCAAGTGTGTGGGTGGGTCCCACTACCACTTAAGCTATCCCAAAACATCTCAATTTTTAGCAAATTTAAAAAATTCACCAAATTTTAGATGGACCTCAAAAAATTACATCGTTTGTTTAAAATTCATATTTTAATCCTCTTTACATGCTCTTAAATTTTTGTGGCTAAATTCCATCAATAGGGCCATTTTCAAATTGCCTCGATTTTTATCCCAACCTCAAAAATTATGAGAATTTGCAAACGACCTCCGAATCCAAAAATTCTTTCACTAATTAACTCAGTTGAATTTTTGAGCTTTAAGGTATAAAATTTTTAGGTCTATCAGGACACATCCTGTATCATTCTTGACTCGTAAAATTTTTATTGCATTGAAAGGTAGCTTTACAGTTTGAAATGAATTATTGGTTCTGCAAAATTTTTAAATTTTACCTTCTCCATCAAATTAAAGCCCCTCAAAGTTTTATTACCAATGACACTACCTTGATTTATGTGTAAGTGACCCTGTACCTCGGGCACACTTCTCGAACCCAATGGCACTATTCACAGAGCCTCAGGACACGAGCATTATAGGAACATTGGGTGGCTGTGAAGAATATCCTTAAGTACTTAAAAAGGACTAAGGATATATTCTTGATTTATAGAGAAAGAGATTTACAATTTAGTGAGAATACTGATGCTAACTTTAAATCTGATAAGGATGACTATAAATCTCAATCCAAATACATATACATTATGTGTGGAGGAGCAGTTGTTTAGAAGAGTTCCAAATAGGATATAACTGTGCATTCTTTCATTGAAGTTAAATACATAATAGCTTTTAATGTAGCTAAGGAAGCCATTTAGATTAAGAAGTTTATTGCAGAACTTGGAGTTATTCCAAGCATTATTGATCCAATACCACTATATTGTGATAACAATAGTGCTATTGTATAGGCTCGTGAACTATAGTCTCATCAATAATCTAAACATATTCTTCAGTGCTACCACCTAATCAGGGAGATTATTGAATAGAATGTGAAAATTGAAAGGGTCCCCACATATCATAACATAATTGATTCTCTCATAAGGGCACTGTCACAAGGAAAGTTTAGTTAACAAGTAAATGCAATAGGCATTAAGTACATGGGTGATTAACTCTAGTGCAAGTGGGAGATTATTAGAAGTATGCCCTAAAGCTCATGTAATAAGGCAGTATTCATGTATTTAAACCTTGTGAAATCATACTAAAAGGCATTTCTCTTTATATCTTGGTACTTTTGTATATTACTTATAATTGTTTATAATGTCTTAAACCTTGTTATAAAGTCCTTGGTATATAATCACAGTAAAGAGGAAATCATGAAGATTTCATGATATGAGATTCTTAGTGAATGCAAATGTGATATACCTAAATATCCCTGGTCATAGTATTAACAAGATGGGATATTGTTAGTGTGGAAAGATCAGCACATGTTGTACTTCTTCATTAGATCAAGTAGTAGTTGTCATAAGCTATAAGCATAGAGATGCCTAGAGTTAACATGTGGATGCATGCTTAGAAGTAAGTACATTAAAAACTTACCATGATATCTTCACATGGATACTTAATTTATGTCAATAAAAGTATCTCATCATATTAGTGGTGCAAGTATTCTTACACTTGAGATCACTAACTATCTTAAATATAGAGTGACATCCTTTGACTCCAAAACTTTTGCTTTGAATAAGAAGTATACATAGTGAGGTGCTTGGGTATGGCATAACATATTTAAAGAAAGAGTGGTAATCAATAAAGGATTCACCACCTCAGATTACAGTAGGGAGTTTATCTCATCATTTTGATGAGTAACCAATATTTAAGAATTCTAACTAGAGCAAAGTGCCATATGTGAATGGGATTCACTAAGGACATTTTGGGAAATAAGGTGAAATTATTAAAATAGTATGTTTAGGGCTTAGTTAGACATACTTAGTTCAACTATGAGTTGACACAGGTCTATACTCAAAATGGAATGAGATAAAAGATGGTGAAATGAGTTTATTGCATGATAACTATATATGGAAGGGTTAAGTGAAACCACTTGACTTTCCAGCACTTGGGTAGTCATGATGCATGGCTAGATACCTCCCTTAACTTGTATACAAGTGATATATCGATTAGTAAATTGATATTGATCCAATGAGATTGAATTTATAAGTCCTAGTTAGACTAGGACTCTAATTCACTATATACTACCAAGCTATTCTAGAAACCCATAGGGTCACACACACAAAAGGAGTTTGAGGAAGATTCCATGAGATTAAATTTTCTAATGATATGAGATATTATTGGAAGATGAATTAAGAAGAAGAAATGAGCAAATGGGCTTAGGGCCTACTTGCAAATAAAAAGTCCATAAAATTAGGGTTTTTAACTTAGGCCTTATTGTATCCAAACTTTTAATTATTCTTATATCTAATTTTTATGGGCTTTTAAAAGGTTTAAAAAGCCTCAAATCAAAGTAATTATTAATCTAAAATGGGGCCTAGGAGTGCCACATAAGATTAATGAAAGTGGGGCCAAAGCAGCTGGCACATAAGCCTATTAAAAGGCTTATGTGCATAGGATAGAAAGAGACCCAATTGATGGGTCCATTCTGCTCTAACTTTGGCTAGATTTTAAGTGTTAAAATCTAGCCTAAATAGGGTTTGTTTATGATATAAATAAACCTTATTATAGCAATTACCATAAGGAGATATTCTACTATAGAATTTTTGCATAGAACAATTAAAACACATTTTTTCTTCTTCTTCCCTCATCTGCTTGTAATTCCTACTAGCATCTGGAATTACAAGTTGATCTCTTCTAAAAACTTCTTATGTAGATTAGCTTAGAGATTTTCCTTGAAGAGGATCACTATGGCTTGTGACAACCTAGTGAGAAGAGCTAATAGAAGGAATTTGTTGTCATCCTTTTATGGTAAATCACACAATGCTTCTAGATTTAACATTTAGGATGAATTTTAAATTATCCAAGTCCATTATCATTGTTGGTTTCTCTCAAAATTTTAATTTTTTCACCGTTTATGATTGAGAAAATCCAACAAGAACCACATCCAATATCCAATACCCATGTTTAGTTATCAATAATAGCATTAATATTAATTTCAATCACATTAATACCTTAAGTTAAAGTAACTTATTGCTTCTCCTTCTCACAAGGCTCCAAGTAGGCCTTACAGTTGCACCTCCAATGCACTAATTTTTTACAATAGAAGCACATGGGTTATATGGCAATCTTCTTTCTAACAGTTAAAAGGGCAATAACAACTTATTTTCCCTTTTTCTTACCAATCCCACCTTAGGTATTAGTTTTCTTTTTCTTATTCTTCTTCTTCTTTTTACCCTTAGAAGAAGATAAACTAACAACCTTAACTGCCATAGAAGATTATTTCTTAACAACATCTTTAATAGTTTTGATCTTATTAATTAGCTTAGGAATTGTAGATGTGATCTTGTTTATCTAATAATTAAGCATAAAACTTGCATAACTATCAGGCATATTTTACAGGATTAAGTCTATACTTAAGTTTGCATCTATCATAAAACCTAAAGCTATCAAATTCTTTATATACCCATTCATCTTTAGCCTATGATATGTGGCTAAAGTTCCCTCTACCATCTAATAGTAGAATAGGGCTTTTGAGATCTCATATCTGTCATTCCTACTCTACTTCTCAAATAACTCTTTGAGGTGAAATAGAATTGTAGGAACATCCATATGCTCATGATGTTTTTATAGCTCAGGAGACATGAATACTAGTATAATATATGAAGCAACATTCATGTCTTCCATGTGCTTTAGATATACCTACTGATCATCAATAGAAGCATCATTAGTAGGGATAATGGGTATAGGCTTCTCAATTACATAGGCTAATTTTTCATGCCTCGAAATAATTTTCTAGTTTCTAAGCCAATCTATGTAACTAGAACCAGTAAGCTTATTAGCTTCAAGTATGGATCATAAATTCAAGTTTAAAGACATTATGGTAGTGATGTTATATGTGAAAATGAAAGCATGTAAGAGTATGATCATGTACGCTTATACAAAAAGTTTAAAGTCTTTAAAAATCATGTATTACTCCTATTATTTTATTAAGAACCAATATCCTTCACTAATTGATTTGGGAAAGCCTGTTGGAAGATTTTCTAGCAGGTTAGTATCTATTTTAGTTAAGGTTAAAGCCTTGAGTATGCTTAATAAGCCCAACTATTAAATAAATGGTAGGCATTTCATTCTAATTGCATAATATGCAACTACTGATCATTAGGTCATCAACATGTTATGCATATGTATCATATACATAGTTCCCCAATCTTGTCACATTATTATTAGCCTTGAATATGCTTAACAAACTAATAACCACCTATCAATAGACCCAGTAATATGATTTAAACATATCCAATGTAGCATAGGCTTGAGTATGCTCAACAACCCAATACTTAAAAGAACTCTAGTTTAATTCATATTATTGGAAGGCTTGTAAGGCTTACATTATTAAGGGATTTCTTCCATTTAAGCCTCATCATACATGGTTGGTGAATGCTTTGGAATTCTCATGCATTTTTAATCATATTAAATGATGCATTCATATTTAATCACATTAAATATATATATATATATATGATCTAGTTATGGCTTTTTACTACATTGATTTCCCAATCTAAGGTAAATAATTGGGCTAGACCTTAGGTAATATGAAGAATTATGAACCCAAAAAGAAATAAAGAATAATTTTATCAATTTCTTATTAGACCTCTCTAGTGGGCCTTCTTGTCCATTTTTCTCCTTGTATTTCTTCCTCTTATTATAGCCCTAAGTAATCTAATTACATCTTATATAATTAAGAATACCTTACAATACATGTGAAGAGAGTTAGGGGAGAAAATAAGTACAAAGAGAAATGAGAGGAAAAGCCGGGACACGCATACGCAATTTTACCCAAAAAAAAAAACTCATGCAATTTAGATCATTCATATTTGTCTTTGGCCCATAACTAGTCATCATGCCAATTATACACCCTTATCATGTATATCTAATGCAACACATGCATCAAATATTAACAATGTGCATTATAGTTGAATTCTGGAAGTATAACACTTATAAAACTAGTATCGATTGATCATTTTAATTTTCTTGCTTAAACCTAAAAAATCAATCATATTGATCATGTACTTTAATTTTATTAATCCCATTAAAAATAATTAAATCATATTTCCATGTTCATTTAATTTAAGACCTACCTTTCCTAGCTTTTTAAAGATGCCCCAACTTCCTAAAGGCATTATTCAAGCCTTAGAAGTACCATTCATGAAACTTCAATTTACGGGTGTTACAATCCTTCACCTCTTAAAGAATTTCATCCTCGAAATTACCTTATATAAATAAATGTGGATACTGAGCCTTCATTTGCTCTTCACTTTGCCATGTAGCTTTTTTTGTTTTGTGATGTTTCCATAGTACTTTCACTAATGGTATAGTTTTATTTCTTAACTGCTTGACATCTCTAGCAAGTTACACATTTTATGATCTCATATGGACAGATGAATCTGTAACTAAGTTTCCTTTTTTTTCAAAATCTAAGCATCTTCTTCTATGGTGACACTTTTAAGAATACCTTTTCACTGACTTCATATTCAATATCCCTCTATTACAAATTTGCATATGACTTTTGTCTATTTGTGCTAGCTTTTAATCTATCCCTTATGATTCTAACTTTATCTTCTACATCTTTAATCAGATCAGGCCCCATAATCTTGCTTTCACCTATTTCACTCTAGCAAAGAGGAGTTCTGCACCTTTTACCATATAATGCTTTATAAGGTGCCATATCTAAGCTAGCTTGGTGAGTATTATTGTAAGCAAATTCGGCTAAAGACAAGTATTAGTCCCAACTCCCTTTGAACTCTATAGCAAAATTGTGTAACATATCCTCTACTACCTGTATCACCCACTGTATTTGTCCATCTGTCTGATGGTGAAATGTTATGCTAAATGTCAAGCCAATACCCAAAGTTTGTTGTAACTTCTTCCAAAATTTAAAGGTGAAACAAGGATTTTGATTTGAAATAATGGCTACTGGTACTCCTTGTAACCATAGAATTTCATCAATATATAGTTGTGCTAGTTTATCTAGAGAATAACCCATTCTAAATGGAAGGAAGT
>CANXYI010589467.1:0-10046 GCA_948208565.1 Hura crepitans
ATAGTTATAAATTTTATCACAAAATTTATTTTTCAGCCAATCTGGTATAACCACATTTTGGCTAGACTAGGTAAAAATCCCAAATTAATATTAAGTTCTATTATTACCAATACATAAGGTTTAATATGTTATAATGTATCATAGCATTAATTCTCAAGAAATTGACACTTTTAGTCCAGTGACATTTTTGGTTTAGGTAATGGTCAACTGGACAGTTACAGGTCATTTCAACCACTTTTCAAGGCATATTTTTGTGACTATTTTAAGTCCAATTTTAGCACAGTTTTCAACATCTTATTAAGCACATTCATAGGCCTAAAGCCAAACATATCGAGGCCACTTCTAAGGCTAAACAATAGGAACAATTGCCATTCATACTTATATCTCAAATCTAGCCTTAAAGGCATAAGCAAATGTTTAATTGTCATAGTGCATTTCAAGTCACTTTTTAAGCCATTATCCTAGGCTATTAACATATGTTTTAGTTCCACATTTTAGTCATTTAAAGACACATTCTCAAAGTATATTTAAAATATTATCATGCCATATACATTTTTCAATTTAAGGTCATTATAAGCCTATTGTCTAGCCATTATAATTCACATACCTAACACTTTAATAAGCTTAAATTACATGCCATATTGCCATTAACATACTCTGGGGTACCAAAGGAAAATAACACAAAATTTCATTCCTTTTTCACAATACATCAATATCCATCCACACTATATGTCATGACCACAATTATACACATACCCACCCAATTTCAAGCCAATTCTCATAGGTTCATACACTTATAAGTCCTTTATCAATCATCACCTAGAATTCACTTATAGTAACTCTCGGGTACAAGCATGAAAGGTCTACTACATCAAGTTTTCCAAGCACAACTACCATCGTTATCATTCAAACATGCCAATCAATTCTTAACTCATGTTCTAGGCATTAAATATCCCATCCAAACATCCATACACACCAAAATCAGTAAGCAATTGAAGCTAGATTTTTAAGTTTTTTGAAATATGGCTCCCTAATTTACTAAGTCCTCATTTAATCAACATTCCCATTGAAGAAATTATTCATAAACTTAATATGTCAGCCATCCTAAACTGTTGTTCATCATCTTAGGAACCTCATTACATGAAAGAAAGGCTTAAAGTTCTTACAAGTGATAGAAGTCCCTTGAATCTATAAGACCACCAAGTTATCCATCTTCCATAGTGACTTTCCTCCCCTTTCATAGACTTTAATTTGCCATCCAATTGCCATAAACACCTCACAAACACAATCACATAGGTGTTATGCATGTTCTAGCATCAAATGGTAGCTAAAAAACCTAAGGAAAGGAGGACAAACAACTAGGAACTCACATAAAGGTCACTATTCTGGACAGTCTGAACTAGTAAGCTTTGCCAAATTTTATCTCTCAATTGAGAAGTCCTTTTTGCCTGATTCTTTTTCCCCATGGTGCCTAACCAAAAAAAAATCTAAATTTAGCAATTAGGATCACCATTTTTGGTGAAGGAATGAAAAATTTACGCTCTATACAAAAGCTCACTAGCATCGACAACAATAAGGAAAGGGAGAAAGAAAATTTCTTTCATTCCAAGTGGAAATCCACTTGTCACGTGAGGTTTGCCACTTGACAAGCCTCCTTGGCCACTTGGTGTAGTGTGGGTCCCATTTTGACATGACAAAGGTGGTCTCGACACTTCCCAAAAATCTCAAAATCACCTCAATTTTTTGGCAAACTTCAAAAATTCATAGCAATTCACTCAGACCTTAGGAAATTATGTTGTTCATTTTAAAATTCATATTTTAATCCCTTCTATCTACTCATAAATTTTTGTGGCCAAATTCCATCAATAATATAGTTTTTAAATTACCTCAATTTGTATGCTAACCTAAAAAATTTCAAGAATTTGCAACACAACATCATAATCTAAAAATTCTTTTACCAGTGCACCCAGTGGAATTTTTGAGCTTTAGGGTCCACTATTTTTAGGTCCGTCTAGGCACATCCCGGGTCAATTCTAACCCAAAATTTTTTGTTATTGCATAGATGCATTCTTTACTGCTTAAAATAAATTATTGGTTCTGCTAAATTTTTAAATTCTAACTTTTTATCAACTTAAAGCCCCTCAAAGTTTCATGTCTAGTGCCACTACCTCGATCCATATGCAAGTGACCCGATAACCTAGGTACACTTCTCGGACCTTATGGCACTATTCACGGAGCCTCAAATCATAGGCATTACATTTCTTCCCCTCTTAAATAAATTTCATCCTTGAAATTACCTTAAGCAAATAACTGTAGATATTAGGCTTTCATTAATTCTTCTTGCTCTTGGGTAGCCTTTTCTACATTGTGATGCCTCCATAGCACCTTAACTAGTGGTATAGATTTATTCTACAATTATTTCACCTCCCGTATCAAAATCTGGATCGGTTCCTCTTCATAACTTAAATTAGGTTGCACCTCGATATCCAACATTGGAATCACATGTAAAGGATCCGATCTATACCTCTTGAGCATAAAAACATGGAATATATCGTGAATCTATTATAACTCAAGTGGTAATACTATCCTATACACTAGATTTCTGACTCTCTTAATAATCTCATATAGCTCAATAAACCTGGGACTCAGTTTCCCCTTTTTACCAAACCTTAATATTTTCTTCTAAGGAGATACCTTTAGGAATACCTTGTCACCAACTATATATACAATGTTTTTCCACTTCAGGTCAGCATATGATTTTTGTTTGTCAACTGCTACCTTTAACCTTTCTCTAACTATTCTTACTTTCTCATTAGCATCTCGAATTAATTCAATACCAACAATTTTACTTTCCCTAACCTCACTCTAACACAAGGGAGTTTTGCATCGTCCACCATACAGTGCCTCATATGGTGCCATTCCCAAACTGGACTGGTAGTTATTATTATAAGCAAACTCTGCTAAAGATAAGTACTGAGCCCAACTACCCTTAAACTCAATAGTATAACCTCTCAACATATCTTCTAATATTTATATCACCCTCTCTGACTATCCGTCTATCTGAGGATGAAATGCTGTGCTGTAAGCCAATTTGATACCTAATGCCTCCTAGAACTTCTTCCAGAATCTAGAAGTAAAGTGAGGATCTCTATCAAAAATGATAGTCACTAGCACACCATGTAACCTAAATATCTCATCCATATACAATCTAGCCAATTTTTCTAAGGAGTAATCCATTCTGACAAGGATAAAATATGCCATCTCAGTCAATCTATCCACTATTCTCCACATAACATCACACTTGCTTTTAGTCATAGGAAAACCTATCACAAAATCCATAGTCACATTCTCCTATTTCCATTCTAGTATTGCTATAGGATATAGCAAGGTAGAAAGAACCTGATGCTCAGCTTTTGCTTACTAACATGTCAAACACCTAACAACATATTCTGTTATATCTTTCTTCATACCAAGCTACCAATACTAGGATTTCAAATCCAAATACATCTACGTGCTCCCTGGGTGTATGGAATAAAGAGCTTTATGTTCCTTTCTAAGTACCTATAATCTCAAGTCATATGTACTAGGCACACATAACCTGTTCTAATAATACAGATACCCATCTTCAGTTAACTCAAACCCTGTGGCCTTTCCCTATTTAGCTTTGCTAATTATCTAAACCATCTGCTCATATCTCATATGATTTTCTTTGATATGTTGCCTAAAATTGCAACTCAGCCAATACATCATCTTCTGAAGTATACTGTAACCTGACATTCATAGCTTTCAAAGTCACCATAAATTTCCTGCTTAAGGCATCAGCCACCATATTTGCTTTTCCCGAATGATAATCAATGATGCAATCATAATCTTTAATTAATTCCAACCACCTTTTCTATCTCAGGTTCAGTTCTTTCTGTGTAAGAAGGTATTTCAAGCTTTTATAATATGTATATATATAACACTTCTCACCATAAAAATAGTGCCTTTAGATTTTCAAAGCTAACATAATAGCATCTAGCTCTAAATCATGCATGGGATAATTTCTCTTGTGTGGATTTAATTACCTTGAAGCATATGCCACTACTTTTCCATCTTGCATCAATACATAACCTAAGCCATTCAATGAAGCATCACTATATATCACAAAATCCCTACCCTGCTTAGGCTAAAACAGGATAAGGGGCCTTTGTCAACATCTATTTCAGCTTATCAAAATTGGCTTGACATTGATCATCCCACATAAATTTTACATTTTTTCTAATTAGTCTGGTCAAAGGAATGGCAATGATGGAGAACCCTTTCACAAATCTCCTATAATACCTAGCTAACCCTAGAAAACTTCTCACCTCTATGACATTCCCAGGTGGTTCCTATTCTAGCACTGCTTTCACTTTATTGGGATCAACTCTGATTCCTTTTGCTAAAACTATGTAGCCTAGAAAAGCAACATCCCTCAGTTAAAACTCACACCTATTGAGTTTTGCATACAACTATCTCTCTCTTAGCATCTGCAACACCACTCAAAGATGTTATTTATGCTCTTCTTGGCTTTTGGAATACATTAGGATGTCATCGATGAATGCCACTATGAACTAATCTAGATAAGGCTGAAAAACTCTATTCATGAGATCTATGAAAGCTATTGGAGCATTGGTGAGCCCGAATGGCATCACTAAAAACTCATAGTGCTTGTACTAAATTTTGAAAGGAGTTTTAGGTATGTCAACCTCTTTAATCCTCAACTGATGGTATCCAAATCTCAAATCAATCTTAGAAAATACACCTACCCCTCTCAACTGATCAAAGAGGTGATCTATTCTGGGCAATGGATACTTATTCTTCATAGTCATTCTGTTCAGTTGTCTATAGTCATTACATAACCTGAGCGACCTGTCTTTCTTCTTTACAAACAATACAGGTGCTACCCAAGGTGATACACTAGGTTAGATAAAACCATTATTTAGCAGTTCTTATAATTGTACCTTCGGTTCTTTTAACTCAGTAGGTGCCACTCTATAAAGAGCAATGTATATTGAAGCTATACGAGGATATACCTCAATCTCAAAATCAAGCTCTCTCTAAGGTGGTAAACCTGGCAACTCTTTAAGAAAGACATCAGGGAGTTCAAATACAATAGGAATGTTCTCAAGCTCAGAGTTTGAAACATTCATGTCAACAATATAGGCTAAGTATGCCTTATAGCCTTTTCAAAGGAATTCGTGTGCCTTAACAACAAAAATAAGATTATTCAATAGATGTCTCTCAGTGTCCACTATCACTATTAGTTCCTCTGCAATTTGAAGAGTCAATTTCTTATATCTATAGTCAATGATGGACTAATGTTCAGTCAACCAGTCCATTCCCAATATCACATCAAATTCATTAAAAGGCAAATCAATCAAGTTAGTTGAGAACCTATATCTTTGAATCACTAGATGACATTGTCTATATATCTTGTTTACAGGAACACTCTATCCTATAGGATTCCTAACTCTAATATCAACATCCATATTTTCAGGTTCTAATCCCCTATTTTGTGCTTGTTTAGTGCATACATATAAATGAGTAGAACCAGGATCAATTAAAGCTAAAATTAAAACATTAAATAAATAAAATATACCAGTAATAACATCTAGTGTTACATCCTCTTCTTTAGCTCTCACAACATACCGCCTCATTAGAGTATGAGCTTCTAATCTGGTACCCTATCTAGTACTAGGCTACTCACCCCTATTCTGCTTATCCTCTATTCTATGGTGCAACATTAGAAATTTATGTCTGATTACCCTCTATTGGACTCTGAGGACAATCCTTTTTATAGTGATCTTTAGAACCACGTTACAAACATTCCCCATGTTGACCTATTCTACACTGCCTCTAGTGCCTTCTTTGACAAGTGGCACATGTGAGAGGTCCATTTTTATTGCCGCTTATACTTAAAGTACTACTAGCCCGATGAGGCAATCAAGGTCTAACAGTTGAATCTTATTCTGACCTTTGGATCTATACTTATCTTAACCCCTAATATGTTGTCTAATACTGAGACTTAGGCTGAGACTATGCTATGACTAACCCTCTCTCCTCTTCTTTTTATCTCTTGATACTAACTAGACTATCCTATAGTAAACTACCTCTTTCTTTGGAAGAGGTCCCTCTTTTCCTGTACCTATTCTTCCATGTCGTATGCTGCTGATACTAATACAATAAAATCCCTCTCTTTACTATTGGATATCTATATCCTCAGCTCCATATTCAATCCTGTTAGAAATCTCTTGCATTTCTCCTCCTCATTAGGAATGAATTCCTCAGCATACTTTAAGAGTTTAGTAAAATTCTTTTCATATTCTGACACTATTCTCCTTCTTTGCTTCAAATCTAGGAATTCTTATCTCTTTTTATCCTTATAGAATCAAATATGTATCTCTTCCTGAACTCTTTCAGGAAAAATTCCCAAGTTAACTCTGCTAGTGTTTTTCTTCTCTTGGTAGTGTTCCAGCAATTATGAGCTTCTTCTTACAGAAGATAAGTAACACACTATAGATTCTTAGCCTCAGTACAATTTAGCTACTTTAGAACTCTAAAGGTCTTGTCTAGCCAATACTCAACTTTGGCATCATCATCCTCTCTCCTCCCTAGAAAATCAATAGCTTCCATCTTCCTCAACCTCTCTAAAGAAGTCTTCTATGGGAGAATTGGTGGTGGAGGTGGTACTGGTACCAGAAGAGGTGGAGGTGGAGCAGCAATAGTAGAAGTTTGTCATAGCAAATTTACTATCTATTGTAACAAGGTAAGTGATGCTTTAGCCTACTGTTGACTAGGCACTGGTGGCTGAGGTTGCTTTGTAGCACCATTGGGTTTAGTTACAGATGCATTGCCTACCCTTTAAATTATAGCTACTGTAAAACTAGCCACCTTTTTAGGTCCTCCTTTAGATGCCTGATTAGCTATGCTTACTACAAAAGAATAACTAATTAGCCATGGACAATGTAATAATTTATAGGAATTAAAAACTTAAACATTTGATATCCAAGTACTTTACCAAGGAACATTGAACCTAGGCTCTGATACCACTAAATGTGACACCCCCTACTAGATTTCCAAAGAAACCCCATAGGTGATGCATGGACTCCTAGGTTACCCATCCTAATACTGGCCACTAGTACCATTCGATTAATGTGTATTACTTGACATCAACTTAACTTACTTTATTTCCAAATTCACTTCTCTTTGGTTTTATATCTTGTTCAAGTTGTAATCATACAAAGGATGTCAATTCTAAGTAATTACAAGTCATTCCCAAAAATATTAGAAATTTTGATAGTATAATGGCTATTCGGATTCTTATCCAAAAATTTTTAAAACCTATTTAAACACTTCTATAAATATTTCACAACTCCTGGATCCATCTGGTCCCCTATTCTCAACTTAACATCAGCAACTATCACACAACAATCATAGTCCTTAAGCCACAAATAAAAGCATACATATATAGAGCCTCAAGCTTGCATCATCAACAAACATCATTTGTGAACATACATTCATAAGGAAATATATAGGGCTATTTTATTTACATCAACAGTTTATGCTTACTTATATACATCATATATATAGAGCTTAACTACATGTTTTCTACCCAATTCCCACTTAGGTATATAGATATCAAAATTGTACAACATTTACTTTATATTCCTTTACAAGTATCCTTTGAACTCTTAACGACACATTTCACGAGGTAAAATTCCTCTCTTGAGCACCTGTACACCAAAATAGGTACGTTGAGTATACGAGATTCTCAGTGGTGAACTTAAAGCATTTAAATCATGGCATTATATCTTTTCATACATGTGTAGTCTATTTACTAAGTTTACCGTATTATTTGATTCAATTTATATAACATGGTACCAAATTACTAAAATACCCCTAAGGCATTTATATGTCATGAAATAACCTTTTTGACTCACATAAATCGTTTAAAATAGTTAGTAATATTCATACCATGCATACTTTACATTAATCCATTTATTTAACAACATATGTGTAAAATGACCAAAATGCCCTTAAGTCTGTATTTCACCAATTACTCAAAAAATACTATCCAATTATGGTTAATTTTATTCTCATGACCATTTGATTATTCACTTCATTTAATTCACTGGCTCAACTAAGAATACAACACTTAAAAACACTCAATCTAGATGGAAAATAAAATAGTGCAATGGTTCCCATTCTAGACCTATGCTGCTATGTTGGCACATGTGCCATAATAGAGATCAGTCTGTAGCCTCTCCAAACACAAATAAATAACATCTGTGTGAGATAATGGAGATTAACCCGTAGTTCTCCCTAACCATAAATAAACATCATCAAGAATGTGAACATAATGGAGATCAGCCCATAGGCCTCCCTAGCCATAAATAATATCTCAACATCTGTGTGACATAATAGAGATCAGCTCATAGGCCTTCTCAGCCACAAATAAGATTCACTGCCTGAACATCAGACAAATAGTAGCTACAAAAACCCTAAGTTAACTAGTCAATCCATCCAATGGGTGTCTAACTAATGGGCTAAGTAGATCATTTTATGTCCATTCATTAACCAAAAGTGTTCTTATAATATTTAAGTTGCAATAATAGATAGTTATAAATTTTATCACACAATTTATTTTTCAGCCAGTCTGGTATAGCCACATTTTGGCTCTAACGAGTAAAAATCCTAAATTAATATTAAGTTTTATTATTACCAATATACAAGGTTTAATGTGTTATTATTTATCATCGCATTAGTTCTCAAGAAATTAACACTTTTGGTCTAGTGACATATTTGGTTCAAGTAATAGTCAACTGGATAGTTACAGGTCATTTTGGCCACTTTCAAGACATATTTCTAGGACTATTTTAAGTCTAATTTCAACACAACTTTCAACATCTTATTAAGCACATTCACATGCCTAAAGCCAATCATATCTAGGCCACTTCCAAGGCTGAATAATAGGCATAATTGCCATTCATACTTATATCTCAAATCTAACCCCAAAGGCACAAGTAAATGTTCAATTATCATAGTGCATTTTAAGTCACTTTTTAAGCCATTATCCAAGGCCATTAACATATGTTTTAGTTCTACCATTTTAGTCATTTAAAGACACATTCTCAAAGTATATTTAAAATATTTTCATGCCATATGCATTGTTTAATTTAAGGTCATTATAAGCCCATTGTCTAGCCATTATAATTCACATACCTGACACTTTAATAAGCTCAAATTACATGCCATATTGCCATTAACATGCTCTCGGGTACCAAAGGAAAATAACACATAATTTCATTCCTTTTTCATAATATATCAATATCCATCCACACATATATACCATGATCATAATTATAAGCATACCTATGTAGACACTAGGTCTCCGGGGCTCTTAGGTTTGGTTTGCCTAATGATGATGAAAAGGACAAAAATCCTAATAAAAGGGGTTTTTTTTACGTTCGAATCGAAGTTCTCAAAATTTGTTAAAAAAAAGTCAAAACGGCCATTTTGGGAAGAACGGGCCATTTTCACAGAGGGAACGGCCATTTTAAGCCCAAAAAGGCTAAAACGGCCGTTGCTGTTTTTGCCAAAACAGTTATTTTGAGCTAAAAACGACCCTTTTTAGCCTCGAGAAATGTGTATAAAAGTTAAATGGATTTTTCCTTTGAAAGGTGGGTCATTTTTTAGGAGAGAAAATTTTTAGAGAGAGAAAATACACTAAAAAGGCAAAAACACTCTTTCAACACCATTTTTTTCAAGATTCAAGCATGATTTTTTTCAATCTGATCGAGATATTTTCTGAAGGCAAATATACTCAGTGTGTCAACTGACCCATTTTTCTACTATTTTTATTTTTTTATATTTTATCCATCTACCAGTTTTATGTGCTAATTTATTTGTGCAATATTTTTTATATTTTTGTGACTGTCCATTTTTATTTTATTTATATTCATCCGTCTATTTTGTTACGCATCTAAAAATATTATTTCTATCATTTTTATTGCTTTCATCTT
>CANXYI010589592.1:0-11072 GCA_948208565.1 Hura crepitans
TGATTAGGTCTATTAAGGGCCTCATAAAATCTCGGTTCAAAATTCCATAGTTAACCAATGGTACTATTCACTCGTGCAATCTAAAAATTCCAAATAAATACTAAATGACCTCAGAATATTAAAATTTTTTCTCAAATAGACTCATTGGAATTTTTTAGTTTCAGGGTATGCCATTTTCAGGTCCATCTAGACACATCCTGGACCATTCTTGGCACAAACCCAACTAATGTCACTATTCACTAGTTTATAGCCTGTTATGATTTATTTGTTCTACTAAATCTTTTAATTATTTCATTTTCATTATTTTATGGCTCGTCAAAGTTTTATAAGTAGTATTTGCCCTTTTAACTATCATAGAGTGCCCCAACGTCTCGGGAATACTATTTATGGCTCGAAAGTACTATTCATGAAACTAAGTTTCGTGGGCATTACATTTCTTCCCTATAAGGAAGAAACATCTTGCTCAAGTAGTAAATTGTGTACTCGATCCCAAATTCATCTTTATACATTACTATAGCCCCTACTGAACTTTCTTTAATAGATAGATAAAGAATTAGTGGCTTCTCTTATTTTAGAGATTGCAAAATTGGTTGATTTCTAAGTATTCCCTGATGGTGTCGAAAGCTTTTTGACAATCGTCATCCCATTTTATCAGTTTGTTCTTTTTGAGAAGTTTGAAAATAGGTTCAAATATAGTAGTAAGTTTGGCTATAAACCTACTAATATTCTACATTCTACCTGGAAACCCCTTTACTTCCTTCTTTTTCTTTAGAACTAGCATATCTCTAATAGCCTTGAGCTTATCAAGGCTACTTCGATCTTTTTTGATTTACTATATGCCTTTAAAGTTTACCTAAAGCTACCTTAAAGATGCATTTCTTGGGATTCAAAATTTGACACCTTTATACCTAACCGATAGACTGGCCTAGATGCAGGATGTCACATGTTTGGTTTAATTTGCACTCCTTTTTTTTATGTCAATTGCTTACTTTGTTTGATCAATTCAGTATAACAATTTCATCTCAATTTATGTAACAACTAAATTATCTCACCATATATATATAACATGTATCATCACATTCAATAAACAAATGTATAAGCATAACAAGAATATTATTAATATTTAGTAATCAATTAGTGCAACTATCCTTTACATATTCAAACTAAAATCAAATAATCTAAAGCTATTGTTCATTTACATATATTTTTTTATCTTTTAGATTAACTTTGAAATATTAAACGTGTAAATGTAACTCTATGTAACAACAACTAAATATTAGTGTAAGCATACAACAAGCATGCGAACAATGCTCATGGTAAACTCTTCTTACATGTTCAGTCAACACATAAACTTCTATTATTGCTGCGACATAATCTACAACTTTGCCCAACCCAATTATTAACCTACGAATCAGTAAAAAGCCAATGCATTGAGCACAATTGCTCAATGGTGTATTCTAATACTATGAAACTTATACTTTATATTAAATTTAATTTACCATTTGTATTCCCACTTTAGTTATATAATCCTCTAATAATTTTTATAAGTCTATGTTCTTATGTGTCTATACATGCTTTCCTATATAATTGTGATCCTTCTCATGTCTTACTACATTATGTTATGTCATACCACTTCTATTCATCTATGTATATTTGTGCCTTTCTTCTATTTATCACTATAGTTTCTTTCTTTTTTATCATCTATTTAAACACATACCTCTCTTTTTACTTTATATAATAGATTATATTTCCTAAATTTTTCCTTTTTCTTATATATCTATGAGCAATATTTACTTATTTATAATTTGTTCCTAACAAGTTGCCATTAAAACCTGCTTGTTATATTCAATCCATTCATAATATGCTATAACTGTATAAATATTAATAATAAAGTCTATAATTATGCCTTTCATTTCAAACATTATTCTCAATATCTTATCAACATTATGTTGTTTATATTCCTCTAGTTAGGATAAACATAGTCTTTAACCTCATTATTTACTCATTTCATCCCATATTCAATAGATAACACCTCAATATTGAATAATGAGATATAAAATCCTAAGGATTTCATCGTAGGTGTAGTAACCCATATTTTAGACCTTAATAGTGGTTGTAAATGTATAGATATGTGCAATGGCCCTACTGGACCTCAATAATGGCTGCACTCACATAAAAATATGTGTAGTGGCCCTACTAAACCTCAACAACAATTGCACTTGCATGAACATATGTGCAATGGCCCTATTGGACTTCAACAACTGCTTAACTAGTATGAACATATGTCTAATGACCCTACTAGACCTCAACGATTTGCACCCATATAAATATATGTGTAGTGGACTTATTAGATCTCAATGGCTACTACACCAGCATAAAACGAGACACTAATGTGTCCTAGCAGTTGCTCTCTATCCCTAGTTAATTGGTCAACCTATCTTATAGGTTGTCTAACTTATATGGGCTATTCTTAACTCCCATTACATTTCACTTTCCATTCATTTCCATGGCATTTAGACATCGTAAGAAATTGAATCATATTCATAATAAAAATTAGCATTATATTTCATTAACATGAGTATATAAATATAACTTTCATAATTACCATCGAAGCATACTTTTTCTCTCATTTATTCTTAAGCATATTAATGCTCTAGTTCTGCTCATAGCCATGTTAATCGTCACTTTCATCACTGTTATGTTTTGCTATTTACATTCCATGATTTGGAGCTTCTTTGTTTTCTTAATTACCCATAAGACTTTTAAATTAATTTCCTTAAATTTCCATTTAACCTTGTATCATTACATTTTTCTTAATTTATATTATTTGATTAATTTCTATTGTTTCATATATAAATCTTTAATACATTTTCACTATCCCTAATTCTTTATACTATTTGCTATTAAATTCCACAATTTACTATGTTTATAATATCCATGTATTCCATTTGTAATATTTATTCACTCATAATTTATTTATCATATTCTCTTATTTTTATTATTCTTAATATTTAATAACTATAATTTGTGATAATTATATATTTATATTAATTAATTAGTCCCTATAATTCCTTCCTTATAAAGTAAATCTTATTTTAACTCTTAGTAATTAATGTTGTATACTCTATTTGACTTAATTTCCTAAATATAATTTATTAATTTAAATTATTCCCTTTCAATAATATTATCGTTGTTGTTGTTGTTATTGTTATTGTTGCTGTTATTATTATTATTATTATATCAATTCCTTATTCCTTTACATATACACGAATATCTCATTTTTCTTCCTTCATTTTCACATAATTAACTTAATTTATTTTACTTAAATATAATTATTTATTTGCACATATATTTTTATATATTTTCGTATTTAGTTTTTTTACCATTTATCTTCTTTTAATTAATTTCATAACTATTTCAAATGCCTTTGTTTTTCTTATTTTATTTCCTCTTTATTTAACTTATTAATTTTCCCAACATGTCATTATTTATTTTTTTTATCTATTTTTACTTTAAACCAATTAATTACTTCCATACTACTTATGTATTCACATATATTTATACTTCATTTGACATATTATTTTTACTTCTTATGATATACTTTACATTTCTTCTTTATTTATGTACTTAATTCTTTACTCAAATAACAATTCATTTTATACTTTTCTATGTCTCACTTATTCTTTTACTTGATTATAATTATCATCATTCTCATAGTTTCCTGTTACCATATTTTAAATTATAACTTTATCTAATATTTATAAATATTGATTTTGCCTACTCATACAATTGTTTCTTCTATTATTAATTCCATATAACCAAATTATCTAAATTCATGAATCCTTTTATTAATCTAACTTCTCTTAAATCATATCTAACTAACTTATTTATTTTCTTTTATTCTCTTTTTAGTTGAAGCTTCTTAGCTTATACACACATTTACACATTGTCATTTCTCATATAACCAACTTTTAATTTCCTTGTCATGTAACATATCATTTACACATTACATATATATTACTCACATAACCTATCTCATATACTTAAGCTTCATCACCCTAAGTTTCGGGTTTTTCCTCATTTCTCCTATATATATATTTATTTAATTATATTTTTATACTAATTAATTATTTTAATATCAAGATTACTACATTTATTCCTTATAGTATTGATTAAACAACACAACTTCTTTCTATTTGACCATGTTAAATATTTCAACCTTAAATGGTGCAAAAGGAGTCACTTTGCTTTTCATCTACTTCAAGTCTCATATCACTAAAATATAGGTCCAAATTAGTTTCTAAGCATTCACTTCCATTCCAATAACCATCAAATGAAAATCTCTAACTTACATAAATTAATAAAATCATAGTTCATAGTATTAAGAAAATGCACATCTCTTTTTAAGCTTTAATCCATGAATTCTTCATCTATACCTCTTTAATTTCATCTTTTTCTCATCCATCCTTCATCTTCCATAACCATTTTCCTTATATAAAAATTAATTAAGAATTCTATTAATTACAAAACTCTAAATTAATTTATAAGTATTCATTAATAAGCTTTAAAATCACTTGTAAAAATCATTAAGGTGGAAGAACACTTACATTTCTCATTGAATGACTTAAGCCCCCATGACCTTCTTCCTTTCTTTTTCCTCTAATTCATTTCTTCTTTCATGCAAATTAGGGAACGTAACGTAAAAAAGATAGAGTTTTCAATCTATTATAACATAAATATGGTTTTATTATGGATTTAAGTAAGACCTTTAGAATGGTGAGGGAGTGGGAATTTTAGCTTATAGAAGGGGAAGAATGAGGGAGAGTTGGCTAAAAATAAAGAATATTTTATTATTATTTAGGTATTTATATAAGGAATGGATGACTATGATTAAAAGAAAGCATTTACACATGGATAGTGGGATTTATTCCATGTGTATTCTCCTTTAAAATATCATTTAATCATTTGCCACCTCATTTAATCCATGTTACAATTGGATGGCCAAGATCTTTCATGTTACTATTTAATCCAATAGCTATATTTGCTCCCTACACCAAAATTTCGCAATATTATTCCATAAATATTCATTTAATTGAGTTTATTTTTCCAATTTTTTTCTAATTGTTCCCACATTGTAAAAATTTGAGTCACATGATTTTTATATTCTTCATATTATTTTAGTATCAAGATGTGCTAATTTCAAATTTTTTTTAGCACATTTTCTGAATTTTTGATTTAGTCTTGAATGGCTTACTATTCACTGTAGACCGTAATCTAGATTTCATTTTAAATTTTTAACCTCTTATATGACCACATTTGGCTTTTAAATTGCACCATAATTCATCAAATAATAAACACAACCTCTTGGTAAGGCCAACTTAAATTGGGCCCGAGCTGCACTATTCATGGCCCATTGTCACTATTCATCGAAACCATTTCCCAAACCTCTTTTTTTCATATTTTTATGTTCCTGTCATATCACATTCATATTTTTCACCTTTTTACACCTATTCCACTCATCACTAGGCCTTTAACTGTGCATTTCCAATTTTACCCTTGGTCATTTTAAGTATTTATTATTTTGTTCTTTAGTCATTTTTCGCTCTATTATTTATACCAACTAATTTTACTCGATCCATACATCCATTTTATTCCCAACTTTTTCTTCTAATTCTAATTCTCTCTTTAAGAAAAACTAGTCCAAAAGTTAGGATGTGACATAAAAGCATATTGTACTTGTTAATCCATTGGAAGAACTTTTCCCATGCTTTAACATGTCCTTGTCTATAATAGACTTGAGTATTATGTCATCTATATATACCTCCACTTCTTGATGGATTATCATCTAAAATTTACTTGGCCATCCTCTGGTAAGTTGCCCTAGTGTTCTTCAATCCAAAAGGCATGACTCTATAACGAAAAATTCCCTATTTAGTGATGAAGGCAATTTTTATTTTATTTGCTATCATTAGGATCTACTTGTAACTGGCATATTCATAAAAAAGTTGTACATCTTGCACATCACTGCATATAAACTAGAACATTTATGTGCGATATAAGGAAATCATCCTTCGAATAAGCCTTTTTCAAATCCTTATTATCTATACATATTTTAACTCTGTCATCTTTCTTGGTAATAGGTACCACATTGGCTAATCAGGTTAGATACTACACTTTTCAAGAATTTGGCTTCGATTTGCTTAAGTACTTCCTTTTTTGTTTTCTCTACCTATTCTAGTCTTATTCTCCTCAGCTTTTATTTCACCGACTTTGTCTCTCGATATGTAAGGATAGTATGCTTAGCTATTTTTTTGTCTACTTCGGGCATATTTTCATATGTCTAAGCAAAGATTTTTTTCATATTTTTTAACATTCTCTCAAATTTAATCCTCTCTTTAGGAGTTATATCAAATGTAATTAAACTTTTTTTAGGATTTTCATTAGTACCAAGATTAAACGAGGTAGTATTGATTGAATTAATGTCAAACACATTATGTCTATCATGATTATCATTATGAATGATGCGATTAGATAAGACATCATAAAAATAAGCAAAATTGTTCATCTTATTAACATAAGAAATAGAGACATCATCACTAAAAATTTTAGGTACATAAGGAACATTAGAAAATTCTTCTAAAGAGTCATCTTCTTTTTTTCCTTTATTTTACAGTAAGGCTACAGTTAGAATTTCTTCTTTAGGCTTAATCTCTAGGTCAGCCAAGTTGGTCATAACTTATTTGTCCTAGAAATCTGAAGCAGTTTTGACTTCACTAGTAGCCTAAGCAAATACATCACTAAAAATCTTAAACCTAGGCACAACTTTTCCTCCAATTACAGTAGCCTTTAATTTTTTACAATAACTGATGTTTTTAAAGCTCAAATAAAAGTATCTCTTAGAAGTGGGATATTTCTTTCACTCTTCTTTGGCTCTAAAGTCTCTACTATACATCTCAAACCTCTTTGATCCTTTTACCCCTTTGACTATGTAATAGCTACCAACTCTTGTGAATCATTCCTTAAATTAGCACCTAGCAAATAGTTCATCTTTTTTAGCATATTTACCGCTTTGGGGTTATCTCTTACTTCTTCAAAAAAGTTTCTTACTATGTGGAATCCACTAAATGGTTAGTTAGCTATTTCAATCATTGAAACTTGATTTTCCCTTATACCTTATATAGTTACCACTTCACCATTATGGGGTATTTTGATCATTTGATGTAGTATTGATGGAACCCATCGTAGCTTATAGAACTAAGGTCTTCATAAAAGCAAAGAGAAGTTAACAAGGATGCCAAGCATTGCAAAGTCCATATCATCCACAATTACCCTATTTTGACCTTAACTTTGATAATGCCAAATGCTTGTTTCTTAGTGTTGTCATCAGCCATAATGGTAAGTTTAGACTGAGAGATCATTGAGTCTTTAATCCCATATCCAACTATTGCTCTGAGTAGGCACACATGGATTGATGATCCATCATCAACCATTATACATGTTGAGCAGGCACATATGGATTAATGATCCATTATCAACCATTATACATGTTATGTGTTTTTCATTGACTTAAACATTGATGTATATAGGGCAATTGTGATAATGCCCTTCCGATGGAAGATCTGTATCTAAAAACCTAACCACTTCTCTCTTTTCCCTTTTCATTATTTCCAGTAGTTGGGATGGAGATATATTAGTTGACACTATTATAGCACACAAAGCTTTAACTAGTTTCTATTGGTGTGAAAGGGATTGTTGCAGTAGATCCGTATTAAAGTCTATGCAGGAGTCTTTTTCAATTACTTTATGACTGTATCTTCTTTTTTCTCTGTAATTAAGGGAATAGGTTCTTTTTCAGTTTTTGGTATCACTTAACCATCTTGGGTTATTGCTTTAGCTTTATCTTCTCTAACTGGCTTCTATTCACTGTCTAAATCATCCCATAAGTCTTGGACTTTCTCATCTTACTCGCTTTCACTTTTGATTGCCCATATATCCATTACACAAATAGAATGCTATTTTTTTGCCTTTTTCCTCTCTATGCTAAGTAATCATTACCATACAAGTCCTGTAGCATATACCATTTTGGCAATTCTAAATTAACCATGTTTACAAATGAAGGCACATTAGAATAGGCACCCTGCGCTTTTTATCTTTTTTCTAGATCAGGGATTTGTTTTGAGTCAATTAGATCCTGAATTCTATACTTTAGAGTGCAACAGATGTTCGTATCATAGCTTATGTGCTGATGATATCGGCAGTGTAAATCTGACCTATGATTAGGCTCTCCTTAACTTCTGGCAGGCTTAGATAGGAGAGGTTGAAGCTTTTCCCTCCTTTTAGAACCACTTTAGGCACCATGACAATGGTTTGCCCAAGTTAGAATAGTATCTTGAGGTAGCAAATACTTTCGCAGCCTTACTAGCTCTATTATAACTAACTCCTCAGGTGTTCTTATTATTTACCCCTTTATGACTATTAAAACCCCTAAATTCTTTTTCTGCTCTATATATTTTTCTTCTAAATCAATGACGATATCTTTCAGTGACTCCTAATTCTTGAGCTATTAAGCTTTCAACCCCCTCTTCAAATAAGGATTGCATTTCTTGTGAACTTATGGATCTGGTCCAATGTCTCCGGCTATTTTTTCATTTCTAAAACCCTAGACTTCCACCTTGTTAGATACTCTAAAAGGGTCTCATTAGGCTTCTACTTCAGCAATTCAAGGTCTTTCATAGTAACTTCTATATTGGTATTGTAATTATATTAGCTGATAAAGGCCTTAGTTATTTTTTCCCAATCTTTTTTACCTTCTTCTCTAGCCCTTGATACCAATTTATAACTTCCTTTGCAATGTAAGGCTGAAGTAAGTTATTTTCTACTCTATGTTGAGTTATGTGGCATGCATTACTGTGGTGTACTACTTGATATGAGCTCTCAAATTTGTGGCCCCATCAAACTTAGGTAGTTCTAGCATTTTAAACTTAGAAGGCAACAACTCTTCAGATTCTAATGTGACCTCATCTAGATCTAAGCCTTACCTAAGGTGATAAGCTTAGTCATCAACTTTATCTTCTCCTTCAATTTCTTTATTATAGCTTTTTTAGCTTTATGAGACGTCTTTTTTTCCCCTTTTTGTCCTTATAGAGTTCACAGAAATCAAACTTTATATTGAAAAATGAGGCTTCCTCACCTTTTCTCCTGATCTCTTAGCTTCCTTCTTTTTACTAATCCCCTCAAAAGCATTAGCTATCCTTCCAGCAAGTGTAGCCAATGATGCATCAATAAGAGGTAGTGAATTAGAAGTAAGGACAGCTCCAACTATTGCCTTTGCTAACATGGCCATTATCTTTCTCTCAAATTCTTCAAATCTCTGATCCACCCTAGTCTCAAAATCCTATACAAAATGGATGTTATCTTCTTGTCCCGCCATCTTTATTTTGTCTATATATTTCCCTTGCCACTATAGCTATCACCTTTCTCTCAAATTCTTCAAATCTCTAATCCATCCTAGTCTCAAAATCCTATACCAAAGGGGTGTTTTCTCCTTATTTTGCCATCTCTATATTGTCTATATCGTCGGTGGTAGAAAAATCTCTCTTTAAATTATCCTTCGTTTGGACTGCATACCCAAGTTGCTCGAGGATCTATGATGGTTACAAAATAAGAGTTTAGTGATGATAAATGAAATGCAAAAGAATATATAAAGTGTAAATACATGTTAATGTTTACAACAATAAACATAAGCAAGAACCGTCTACCTGTATCACTTCCCACACATGAGGTCAATATGTTTTTTCCTATGAAGGTTTGTCTATAGGACATTAAAGGCCTTGATAGATTTGAATAATGAAAGATAAATAGTTGAACATTATTCCACTAGTATTTAAAAGAATGAATGTAAGATATTTAGCCCATATTTTTTGTATATGCTCAATCAAACCAATGCGGGGTTTAGCCATTCTAGTAAAAAAAGCCTAATAGTTTCGACAACATTTTAGGATGATTAAACAATATTTCACAGATATATGCCTACATAGCACACAATATAGCATTAACCAAAAAACCTAAGGGAAGTTGCTATTGGTCATTACATGGGCTGATGGTCAGATCATATAGATCATGGTTATTAAAGCATGGTCCCCTCATAATAGGTCTATCTCATCTTGAGCATATGATCAATTGGTTCCCCTTTTAGTATACCTTATAGGTATGAGGCTTGTATTTGATGTCATTTATAACATTCCCCCAAATTAAATGAAAATGGGTTTATGCTTTGAAATGGCATTAGAGTAAAAAGGGACGCCTAACTTATTCTAAGGCCCTAGCACTTTCAAAAAAACAATATTCTAAATTCAAAACACAAAATTTCATATTAATTTTGGTACTTTTGAAGCATGGTCCCATGGTATCCCTAATGGAGTCGCCACTATTCGCATCCCTCCTTTTTTATGTCGATCAAACTGAAATGACCAAAGACTCAACCTAAATCTCACTTTTTAAATCTCAAAGGACAATAAAGGAATTAGAGGAATCTTAAGCCACTCCTATTTTATTAGCCTGGAAAGAGTGAGTTAGGCATCATAAGATAGGAGTCACCACCTAAACAAAGTTAGAAAATACCTTTTAGGGCCAAAACCAAAAATGGTTCGAAAGCCTAATCTTATTTAACCTCAAGTTAATACATAACTTTAGATTAAATTCATAATTTTATCTTTTTCCTCAAGTAGATTTTAAAATTAAAATAAAACACACAATTGCATAGATAATCGATAAAATAAACATATTTACAAATATAAAGGAAAACATACATTAAACTGGGTAATTGATATTCTTTGAGAACTTTAGTTTTTGCATGCTAATTTGTGAAAACAAGTTTTATTATTATGACTTTTATTAAAGAAAAATAAAAAATCATTTTATTAGAAAACATTAGTTAATTAAATAGAAATAAATTTGGTAATTTTCTATAACATGTAAAAATCATTTTCTACCTATTACAACATTCATGAAAAATATAGAAAAAGATAAGAGAAGTAAAATGCATGTAAATAAAATTATATGTCAATTACCTA
>CANXYI010589693.1:0-13991 GCA_948208565.1 Hura crepitans
AAAAGTATGGTAGATATGAAAAGTTAATTATATTATAATAAATATTATTAGCAAAAGCATGTAAAACTTTAATACTATTTGAGTGAAATTCTAAATGCAATTAACTTATAGGGACTAAATTAACTGAAATAAAGTATATAATTGTTACAAATTATAACCTTTAAATGCTAAAAATAGTAGAAGGTATAAGTAGATGATGAATAAATTAAAAGTAAAGGAAGATTAGAAAAGGAATATTGAGGGCATTATAAATAGTTGGAAAAAATAGTTAATAACATAAGAAATTAAAGACATTAACAAAGTATGAAAATTTATATTTGAAGTAATAGATGGTGTATAAATAATATGTAATAAAATGAAAACTAATAATACAAGGTTAAAAGAGATTAATTTGAAAGTCTCATCGGTAATTAAGTAAACCGAGAAACTCCCATTCATGTGATAAAAGTAGCAAAATGTAATAATGGTACAAGTTATGAATAATATGGATATAATATGAATTCGAATATGTGAATGTGTTATGAATGAACATGCTATAGTGATGATTTATGAAATCTATATTCACATGATCACATGATTGAGATATGATGTTGAAAATTATGATGATCATGATTCTATTTGTTATGATTGATTAAATAGATTGGAATGAATGGATAGAGAAACGAAAAAGGAAATAAGAAAAAGCCCATATTAGTTAGACAATCTATTAGATAGGTTGACTAATTAACTAGGAAATTATAGAAGGTGCTAGAATATTGTGATATCATTTTTTTCATGCGGGTACAGCTGTAGGGAGGTTTAACAAAATCACTGCACATATACATAATACGAGTGCAGTCGCAGAAAGGTTCAATAGGGCCATTGTACATTTTTAATGCAAGTGCAACTGCAGTGTAGGTCCAATAAAGCCACTACACATCCATTTACTTAACATTGGTACAACAACATGTATTAGCTTTAGAAGGGCCACTACACACATATATGGGTAACGCGGGTGTAGCCGTATATATTAGGTCCAAAATGTGGGCCATTACACAACTTGTGATATCCCGTTATCCAGAATTGGATTCATGTCTCTTGAATATAGGTTGAATGAGTCAATAATTAAAACGCTGAATAAGTAAATAATTGGAACACTGAATAGGTAAAATAATCAGAATGTTAACTGAATAGATAATTGAATGTTAAATGAGTAAATAAATGGGAATGCAAGTAAAAGAATAATATTAAGACAACAAAAATGAAATTATGAGAGAAATAGTAAGATTATAACTGCGTGAATTAAAGTTAATAGTATAAACAAATTAATATGATAACTGATCAATAGGACTAGCATGAAGTGAATGAAATCACATGTATGAAATTACATTATAAATTGAATGATAGAGATAAACTAAAACATGTGAAAGGAAGTTGTTGATAATGAAAATACAAAGTAAGCTGTAGTCAAAGAGGCATATAACAAGAAAAATTAAAATACAAATTCATAAATATTGAGTACACCACTGAGCAATGTTGCTCAGCACATTGGCTTTTACTAATGCATAGGTCATCATCGGGGTAGGCAAGGTAGCAAATTGAGTCTTAGCTAACGGCGAGGATCCACGGGCTAACTAACCTGGTAAGTGAAATCATCTTAAGTATTCAATTGTATTTTGAATTTTCAATACAAATAACTATGTAAAATGCCTAATTAGAGATAGTAATTCTATATTGTCTAACTAATAACTGAAGAAGGTAATAACATTAATTTTGACGAATAACTTAAGCATTATTAAGATTAGTAGTTTGTTCACATACATGATGTCCGAATGTGATGCATGTTGAAGGTGTAATAGATAATATGCAAATTAAAATGTGAATGGTCACACTATGGTAATTAAATAAGGATACAAATGATACGATAGGAACACAATAACTGGACTAGCCCTCTAATAATATAATTGTCATGGCCATACATATGTAGCTTAATCAAAGAAACAAATGTAAAATACTTAGAGAAATCCTTAATTAGTATGAAAATTGAGATAGTTAAATAACGAGTCCAAATAAAGTGAATAAAGAATAATTGTCAAGCCAAACATTGGACATGTGCCCAATCGGTGGCCGATTTAAAAATAGGATGTCACACTTATAACTCAACCTTTTAACTGCACATCCATAGAATAAAAAATTCTTAAAATAATAAAGAACACACCACTTGAATTATAAGCTTTGAAGTTTAAAACCCTTCCATGTAACCCAAAATTCAGTCCTCTAACATAGATTGCTCAAACTTCTCTATTAACCCTCAATTTTAGCTCTATTGCATTTCTTCTCCATTCCATATAGCCACTTCACTTCAAAATTACACCTTATAATTCAAGTGATTGGCTTGCATGTCTAAATGGTTATGATTTGATAAGCAGAAATAAGATGGAAAAGAAGAAAGGATGAAGAAAGCGATTACTAGAAGCAAATAAAGCAAAGTAGAAAATTCTAAATTTCTCCTTCCACTAAATCAAATACACTTAATTTTATACTCAAGAAAACATTCACTTTAGTCCTCCATTTATTTAGTTTATGCTTTAAAAGACTTAATTTCCTTCTTATCCATTATTTACATCATCAAGATATGTAAATATACTTAAGAACAAATAACCCAACCTTTAATTCAATTAAATCCTTACTTGAATATTTTCTTTGACATAGCTCCATATGCCTCTCAATTTAATAAATGTTACAATTAAACCAATAATTAAATATTAGCTTTCTAATTTAACCCCTTCTCAACCTTTTGACTAAGCATAAGTATTATCTAAATTACCAAATATTAATAATAATATAAATAAAATAAAAATACTGTAAATTCGAGCTATTACATTTCTCCCTTACTTAATGAATTTCATTCTCGAAATTAGAGAACATACCTCAAGTGAATAATTGAGGATATTATTGCCTCATGATCTCTTAAGGTTCCCATATTGCTTCCTTAGTTCCATGGTATCTCTAAAGAACTTTCACCAGATGAACTTACTTGTTTTTAAGTTCTTTCACCTCTCATATAAGAATTAAAAATAGTTCTTCCTTATAAGTCATATTAGGTCGAATCTCGACGTTTCTAGCTGATATTGTAATGCCCCAAAATAGTTGACAAAATTTAATTATGTTAATTATTTTAATAATGGCATAATTGGAATTTTTGATAATTGATAAAAGATCAAAATGCATGTGTTAAAGGATTGAAGTTGCTTTTTTGCATTTTTAATAGCCTTTTTAAAGAATTATTACTTTGTTGAATTATAAGCCATTAGATGGAGGCTAATATTAAATCTTAGTCATCCATACAAGGTATATAAAAAAGGGAATTAATTAGAATTGGGGAAAAAATAGATTTTTAATCTTTTTAATTTCTCTCTAATTTTTGCTCATCTCAAAGTAATTCTTTAAGGGATATCTCATTCTCCTTTCTTAATTCTGAAATTAAGTGATTATTAAGTTTTACTCATGCATTCTCTTCATCTTTTATTTATTTTTGATTGAGTTTTGTTGGTTTTGTTGTTTGATTATTGGATTTTCTAGATTCAAGAGGAAAGAGTTATATTTTCAAGGCACAAGGCCAAGGGAAAAGCTATTATTGAGACCTAAGATTGATTGTCTATTATTCTAAGGATTTTTGGTACATGCATAAACTCAAACCATGATTATCTAGTTATAGTGAATTGTGCCAATAATTGATGAGTTTTTGCATAATTTGTTGAAAATGTGTTTTGCTATAATCTGTGGATTTTTTAAATCCAAATATGAGTTTCTTTGATTTCTTTTGATGTGTTTTTTATGAAGGAAATACCATATAATGTGTGTAATTTGATTATAGATTGATTGGAAGTGATTTAAAGAAGTTATGGATTGAAAATCTTGATTTTTGTATGAGTTTTTATTGAAAATCGTTGTGTGTTTTGGCCATTTGACGAGAATCACGACTGTGACCCCTCAATGATGAAGGAAAAATGCCTTTGAGTCGATGGGCTCACGGCCATGAGGCCATCAAAGTTTAGTAAAATGATATTTTAAGCTACTTTTTCAAAGGTTTTTTATCAAAATCAATTCTAATCTTTTCTAAATAATTTCATAATAATTTTTATATTAATTTGAATTTATTTTAGCCCTATTTTTACAGAGGTTTGGAATTAAAAGGAATTATTTCAAGATTTTTACAAATTATGGTTGATTTAGTTGGAGTTTTAAGCTTTTTAATTGGGACTTTATAGGTCCAAATGATTTTAGAAATTTGTGAAATTCATGAGAGTGTGATTTAAGGGCTTGTAACCAAAATAATTTAGATTATGCTATTTTGTTAAAATGAGAAATGTGATAAAACTATTATGGTATATGTGTTGAAATTGGCAAATGCATTGTAATTGACATATTCAATGCTATATTGAATTTGATGCATTTGTATACTTTTGAAATTGGAATATGGATCTTGAATAAGGTAATTATGGTGCATGTGGTATGCTTATGATGCATAAATATTGATATATGAGCTTATGATCAACATGTGATCTTTGATATGCTATAAGCATAATTGTAATCTATATATGTGATACATGTGACATACCATTAAGTATGATTTGACGTTGACCTATATATGCCATCAATGTGAATTGTAAATGAAAGTGAATGTGATTTACAAGTAAAAGTGAATGTGAATTGAACAAGTATGAGTAAATGTGATCACTGTGATACTTGTATGCATATATATATATATATATATATATATATGACATGCTTAAATGATTGATTGGCATGTAAAATAAGATTAACGGATAATAAGCCCATATACTTTTAGGCTTTGTATAGCATTTGGATAAGTTGGCATGCCTACTAAGGTCTTAGTAGTACTGCAATCTTTGATTTAGCCTTTGATCAAGTATCCTTATATAGCGAGTGCAGCTATGTAAGTTCATCGATCACTACACAATTGTATGTGTGTGGATATACCCACGCAAGATCATCAGTCACTATACATATATATATTGTGGGTATAACCATTGATTCTATGTTAAAGATAACGAGCATATAAGATCATCGATCACCATGTATATATGTGTTTGTGGGTATGGCCACATAAGTCCATTAATCACCGTACGAACCTGTTATTTAGTCTATTAGGTCTAGGTTACAATGGGCAATTAAATGAACTAAATACGATGAATGAATGATAAGTACATTAAGTAAATGAACTAAATATGATTGTTATATGATAATTGGCATTAATGATGCGAAAGAACATGTAATTGGAATACGATGACACACTTGAGCTATATGATATGGTGATATATGTAAATGATTGAATTACTTGTATGTATGCTATGAACATGTGATTGGCAGCTTCTAAAGGTAAGCATGGTAAGTTCATGTATAATGATACCAATGATTGTGATTATTGTAATGAGTCATGATATGATATTATGTGATGTGTAATTATGGATATATGCTTTTGTATATGATCCTTATGAGTTTAGTGGTAACTATGGTTGGTTTATATACCACTAAGCAAGTTTTTCTTAGCGCGTTGGTTTTCCATGCATAGGTTGAAGTTCTTAGTTCTACAAATAAAGCCCGAGCAGTGAGTCTTTTGATCATACCATTATAGTTTTCAATAATCATTCTTTTATATGTTCTTTTGTTTAAGGATTTGTGTCGACATTTGTTTATCATGTTTATATGGAAGTTTTTCAGATATGTAATAAGGTTTTGGTTAGTATGACGGCTTAAGACATTATTTTACATATTGTTGCTTTTATACAGTTTACTTTTAAAAGATTTGTATATATGTAATAGATGTGAAAGTTGTGTGTATGTGTATGTGTATATGATGTTTTACAGGTGATATGTGTAAATGAGTTGCTTTGGTGCCTTAGGCACACAATGTGGCATTCTTCCTGTTGGTGTCTTTAGATTGCCTTTAAGGTCGTATAGGGTGTCAGCAGAAGTGGCGTCATAGATATAACATGTGAGATATTCGATTTGTACCTTTTGAGCATTGAAACATGAAATACATTATGGATCCTTTCCAATTCTAGTGGTAGAGCCAATCTATTAGCAAATAGTTCTATTCGCTCAATAACTTTACAAGGACCAATAGATCTTGGTCTCGGTTTACCTTTTTTACCAAATATGAGGATTTTCTTCCGTGGTGAAACCTTTAAAAATACTTTGTCTCCCATAGCATACTCTGTATTTTTTCTTTTTAGATTCACATAAGACTTTTGTTTATCAGAGGTAATCTTTAATCTTTCTTTAATTAACTTCACTTTCTCTTATATCTCTCTTACTAACTCTAGACCTATAAGTTTCTTTTCATTTAGCGCGGTCCAACATAAAGGTGTTCTACATTTTTATCCATACAAAGCCTCATATGGTGCCATTTGAATGCTAGTTTCATAGATGTTGTTCTAAGCAAATTCCATCAGTGGTAGGTACTTATTTGAACTACCTTTAAAATCTATAACAAAGCTTCTTAGCTTATCTCCTAATACCTGAATCACTATTTCTAATTGTCCATCTATTTGAGGATGAAAAGCAGTGCTAAAACTTAACTATTTTGTAGAGCTTCTTGCAATTGCTTTCAAAATCTCGAGCTAAATCTTGGGTCATAATCTGAAATAATAGATATAGGCGTACCATGAAGCCAGACTATCTCTTGGATGTAAATTTCTGCAAGCTTTTCTAATGAATAATCAGTCTGTACTAGAAGCATATAAGTGGATTTCGTCATTCTATCTACTATGACCCAAATTGAGTCACATCTTTTTCTAGTCATAGGTAGTTTAGATACAAAACCAATAGTGATACGATTCTACTTCCATTCTGGAATCTGAGTTGGTTGTAAAATTCCTTACGATACTTGATGTTTAGCTTTCACTTCACTTACTGACATGTGAGACATTTAGCTACAAACTCCATGACATATTTCTTTATTCCAGGCCACGAATAATGTGACTTCAAATTTTGATACATTTTACTATTGCTTGGCTGTATAGCATAAGTACAATGATGAGTTTCATACATAATGCTCTGTCTCAAACTATCAACATTTGGTACACATTTTATTTTTGTAATACATGTATCTATCCTCCGCTACCATACACTAACTTTTCTTTCCTTCTTTCACCTGTTGCATCTTGTCATCATATTTTTGTGCATCTACCACTTATTGCAACAAATTGGGCTAGATTCTCAATTTAGCTAGTTAGGCTCTATCACTTGATACATATAGATATATATTTATAACCCTCAAAGCTACATTTTAAAATAATAGTTGTTTCACATATTAGTCATTTAAAAACTTAGCAAGAAATTCATTAACTTAAAATTTTATAGTTGCCAAAGATTTTTGACTTAATGTATTAGTAACTACAATTGTTTTTCTTGGATCGTAGTTGATAATACATTTATAATCTTTAATTAATTCCTTCCATCTTCTGTACTTGAGATTCAATTCTTTCTGAATTGGTAAGTATTTGAAACTCTTGTTATCGGTATAAATAAAACACCTTTCACCATATATAATGTCTTCAAATCTTTAATGCAAAAACAATCGCTCCTAATTCTAAATCATGAGTTGGATAGTTTTTCTTATGTGGCTTCAATTGTCTAGAAGAATAAGCCACTACCTTTTCCTCTTGCATAAACACACATGCCAAACCATTATGAGATGCATCACTATATATGATGAAATCTTTACCAGCCACTAGTTGTGTTAAAATTGGTGCTTCAGTCAACATCTTTTTTAATGTCTCAAAAATTTCTTGACATTTATCTAACCAAACAAACTTGATATTTTTCTGAAGAAGCTTTGTTAAAGGAGTTGAAATCAATGAAAATCCTTTCATGAAATGTTTATAATAACCTATCAATCCTAGGAAATTTCAAATCTCAATAGAATTTTTAGGCTTTTTCCACTACACAATTGCTTTTACTTTCTTTAGATCAACCTTGATTCTTTCTGCAGACATTATATAGCCAAGAAAAGAAATTTTAACAAACCAAAATTCATATTTACTCAACTTGGCATGTAATTATTTATCTCTCAAAATCTACAAAACTATCCTCAAATGCTTGTCATGCTTTTCTCAACTTTTAGAATAGACCAAAATATCATCAATAAAGACAACCACTAATTGGTGCAAATAAGAATGGAGAATCCTATTCATCAAGTCCATAAATTCAACTAGGGCATTCGTCAACCCAAATGGCATAACTAGGAACTTATAATATCCATATCAAGTTTTGAAAGTTGTCTTAGGTAGTTTAATTCTTATACTTGTAGCTGATAATAACCCGATCTCAAATTAATCTCGAAAAAGGTGTTCATCCCTTTCAATTGATCAAATAAGTCATCAATTTTAGGGAGTGGATATCTATCCTTCACTGTGACCTTATTTAACTACCTGTAATCAATGCATTTTCTAATAGTTCCATATTTCTTTTTAACAAAAAGAATTAATGCATCCCAAGGAGATACACTAGGGCAAATGAATCCCTTATCTAATAACTCCTGTAATTAAATTTTCACTTCTTTCAGTTATATGGGTACCATTTTACAAGGAGTTATTGATATTAATGCTGTATCAAGAAGAATTTCAATACCAAATTCTACTTCTCTTTTAGGTGGTAATCCAAGTAATTCTTCTGGGAATGCATCAGAAAACTTACACTTAGTTGGAATATCCTAAATTTTAGGTTCAGATTTCTTGAGTTCTAGAACACGTGTCAGGTTTGCTTTACATCCTTTTTGAATGAATTTTCTAGCAACAGTGGTTAATATGAATTTAGAAAAATAGTTTAAGCTTTCACCCACCATGGTAATTTCATTAACATCTCTCACAGTCAAAGAAATTATTTTATGATGATAATCCATAACTACCCCATGTCTAATTAACCAATCCATCCCTAAAATAACATTAAACTCTCTAAAAGGCAAAGCTATAACATGATGCCCTAATGGATTGGTTACTAATATGCCTTAATTTTAAATTTTCACTTTTTGATGCCTTTAATCAGGCAATGGTATATATATGTATGAATGAATAAATCTAGTGTCAACCAAAGCAAATACTGAAATGCTAAAGAAAGTAAAGTAGCAGCAATGACATCTTGTGCTTTTTGCTCCTCTCTTGCTTGGATAGCATATGCTCTTGTTGGGACTCTAGCATTTGACCTTTTCACTTTCTCATTCCTTATTTTCTGAGTAGTTATATTTTAAGCCTCTGTACGACCTTTACCATAACCTTTAGAACTTATTGGTGCTTGAGTTCAAGCTTGTGGCAGTTGGGATAACTACCTACTACGACATTCTTTAACATAGTGCTTCATTGATGCACATCTAGTGCATGGCCCAATAAGTCTTTAACATTGTCCACCATGTTTTTTTACCATAATGTGTACATGGAGGCAATTAGCCTTTATTAGTCCCTGATGGTGTACTGACAACTGATGCTTACTGTTAAACTTAACCTAATTTAACTACAATCCCTCAACTTTGACCTTGTCTCTAAATACGAATGTGAGACTAAGATACTCCTTGATCGCTTCTACCCCTCTTGTTAACTATTGGGGCTGAGCTGGTTTGTCTAAGTCCTCTCTTATACTGTATTTTACTCTTCTATTCCTGATTAATCTTTTTTAACTTCTTAGCAACTCTCACCAACTAGAGAAAATTAGTGAACCCTTGTACTGTAAGGTGCATTTTTATATCATGATTTAATCCCTCTTTAAACTTGAGACATTTAACGGGCTCATCAAGGATTATCTCTAAAGCATACTTTGATAGTTTGACAAACTCCTTTTTATACTTTGTAATGGTCATTCGTCATTATTTAGGCATAAATAATTGCTTTCTTATCTCATTTCTGTATAAATCTTTAATATACTTCCTTTGAAACTCTTACTGAGAGTACTCTTAAGTAATTTGCTCCATTGTAACATGCTTGATCTCAATATCCCACTATTCCCAAACACCACTCTAAAGAAGAGAGATGGCAACTTTTAAGCTTTATACTGAGTTGCAACTCATTTGCTGAATAATTCTCCCATTTTTTTAACCATTTTTTAGCTGCTGAAGCATCATCTTCCTTTGTGCCATAAAATTCTATTGCACTTATTTTTCTAGCCTTTTTTATGTGGCTTCTGTCTATTATTATAGGCATTGGTGCTTATGGCTGAATAATAGGTATGAGAATATCTCCTCCAATTAATCGATGTAACATTTTTGCAGCCATATTCTATACAAAAGTTGCTTGTGTAGTAGTAGGTTATCCTAAAGCAATTTGAGGTTATGGAGGTGGCTATTGATCATTAGGTTATCCCATGTTAATACTAGTAGATGCATGTGACTCAACTTCATCATTACCAGATTGAGATGCCATAACCTAATCCTAAAATAAATAAAAGGTTTTGGATCTGCATCAGTATAACACCCAAAAATCTCGATATTATAAATAGTATTTTTTGGGATGTGAATAATATTACTCGAGATTCGAGTCACACTAATACTACGGAATGAGGGTATAACCTTATGGTTTTACATATTAACTCATAGACAGGTTAACATATAATCTGGAATTTTTTATGAAGTTTCATGATACATAACATTTACCCACTGCGCGGGTTAACGTTGAAAGTCTGACTTCACAGTTTTGCATATTAACCCACTAGCAAGTTAATGTGTAAAAGTTTGTCTTTTCTATTTTTGTATGTTAATGCATAATCAAGTTAAAGGCAGTTATTGGAATATTTTTAAGTGAAGTATGGATTCAAAATAAAGTCTTTACAATGGTTAAAAAGGTAGAAATTATGGCAAGGAATATGGTTAAGGAGATCGTATGATATATATACGTGAACATAGATGGAATAATATATGTAAAGGTGGTTATGACAAGAAACACTAATGCTATAAAATAGAAGTCAATGGGTTAAAGTGTGGAAATCTAACCTTATGTTTTTGCATATTAACCCACTGGCGAGTTAATGTGTAAAAGTCCATCATCAGACTGTTTTGAATATTAACCCACTAACGGGTTAATGTTTTAGTTTAGAAATTTTAAACATCGGGTAAAGATAGAAGTAGCGATTTTAATTAGATTTTTCAATTTTTGAGCACAAATTTTTTGGGGGCTCTTAAGGAATAATGTGTATGATTATTTAAGATTATAATATATGTAAATTGATGTTGGAATGGAAGAAAGAATGAACAAGAATAAAGAGAAGATTAAAGCAAGAAAATAAAAGATTTTTGCTTGGGCTTTAATATGGGCCCTTGGATCTCTTTTTTAAAATTTAATCCTTGCCATTAATTATTGGTATAAAAAACCAACTTCTAGTAGCCAAAACCATATTTTTCTAGTAGCAAAATACCATCTCTTTCCTATTCTTTTTCTTTTTCATGTCAAACACTATTTATGAGCTTTTAAGCTCAATATGGCCTCTCTTTCTCCCACATAACCCATTTTTCCTTCATCAAATCATCAATTCAACACATTGAGATAAATATTCAAGTGTCATTTTGCAAAATAGAGGGATAAATTGGGAGAATTTTAGATGGTTATTTATAGGTGAATAGTAACCTAAAATCATATAAGTCCTTATTTTTTAGTTTTAATAATTTTTAAAAGTAATTTAAGGTTCTAAAATAAGATATATTAAGTTAAAATTTTAATTTGGATACATGTTTGAATTTCTATAAATTTTTTAATATTATGGATGAATAGTGACCATGTATGGGAAAAAGTGTTTATTTTCATACTTTATTTTTTTAAGATGTAAAGGGATGCCAATAAGAGATTTATCAACTCAATTTGATAATTTGATTGTTGTTACATCTATTACAAATTTTTGGATGTTATGGGTGAATAGTAATTAAATATTGCATAACTATTTTTAGGGTTTTATAATTTTTAGGAATGCCATTTGATGGCAATTGAAGTTTTCTAAGATCAATTTTAAGTTTGGAACTTCATGGATTTTAATTGGAATTTTTTATATGCTTTTAAGGTTATGCTCAAGAGGAGATAAAGAAGAAGTAAGGGGAAAAGATTATAGATGATATATGATTCTCTAAAGAGTATTTTGATGCTATTCAAGTAAGTGTATCCCTTATAGTATGTGTGCTTATGATTTTAGGTTTGAAAAGTATGTGTTTAACATATAAAATATGTATGTATATTTCTTGTGATGTGCGATGTTATGATGTTAATGAAATGCCAATGTGTAAAGAATGTATATGAGTATGTAATAAAGTGCTATGATGATCAATTAATGATTTGAATTGCCTTTATTATGGTGGCTGAATGGTTATATTGGTAAGATATAATGATTTTATAATTATTTATGTAATGTAAGTTATATGTAAGCATGGTTTTGATGTTAATGAAAATGATGAGATTATAATTATGCATGATGCCATGATAACGAGTTAAAATTGTCATTAAAGTATGTCCTTATTTTTATAACCCAATGCCAATTTATGTAGTTTAATGATGTTAGTTTGGCTTATGGCATGTGTGATAGCTATTCAAGCTATGATGTTAATAATGAGTATTGAGGCTTAATTTATAATGTGCATTATTTAAAATATTATATGATGCATATATATGTTAGCATGGCTGAATGATGTGAGATCAAGTGCATGGTTATGTTGTTAATTGTGAGCTAGTGTCATAATGTGTATACTAATCATGACTTGCTACGGTGGCCAAATGCATGTAACTTATATTTATAACATATAAGTTGATGATGCTTTATGTACATACTTTGAGTAAGTGTAATCAAAATAAATTGTGCTAAATTATGTATACGCTAATATTTATATATCATGTGATTATGTATGTTTATGCCTAATTGACTAATTATGAATGTTAATGACTTTTAGTCATGTTAATTGGCATTATAGATGTGCATTGATGTATTTAATGTGGTTGAGTACATATGGAACATGCATAGAGTATGATGGCCAAATGGCCATAATGCATGTATGTGTATGTATGTCTCACATATACATGCTATTGATGATACGTGTCCATAAATTGATGTTTATGATTAAATAGACATAAGAAAAGATGTGTAACATTATTGAATAATAGTTACGGATGCTTGGATGCTTAATGGCTGAATGGCCTATTAGTGCATGTATGTATATATATGTTTGACGTTAGACATATTATGGAAGATGCATGAACACATGAATGTTAATGAGTATGAGGAATTGAGATAATATGTGTAATATGAAAGAATACAAGATTTATAAATGTGTAACAACTTAGTTCAATGGCCTATATGCAATTTAATGTGTGTGTTCCATATAAGGCATGACATGGATAATGTATAGTATGCAATTGATGTAAATAATGATAAACATGTAAAATGAATGTGTAAATGAGAAAATGCAAAAGGATGTGTATGGATGATGTTATAGCCAAATGGCCTATGGCATGTAGTTATGTGTATATTGCATATTATATATTCCATGAATAATACATGGCCATATAGATGGGAATAATCATGTGAACATGTAATTACTTATTTAATATAAAGGGAGCCTATTTGAATATATATATATATATATATATATATATATATATTATTGGTATGAGAAAGATGAAATGATGACGTGAATGGCATATGGTAGTTAGGAAATGCCATAATGCACAATGAGCTTATGATATGGCTGAATGGCTTAATGTGGAATTTGATGCGTGCTTTAGGCATTCATTTAGTACTTATGGCATAATAATATGGATATCAGTCAAGAATGTCCTAAAGTGATTAAAGAGTAAAATACTCATGATATTATCTATTATACATAAAAGATGGATATGTTGATGCATTAATCAATGTACTTATGTTGTAGGAATGGTAATATAATGGGATTAGTAAATGGTGAAGAACATTTTTTTCCTTAAGGTCATGTATTGACCAAGTTAAAGATAAAATTCACTCAACCTACT
>CANXYI010589740.1:0-10556 GCA_948208565.1 Hura crepitans
AAAATCAATAATAAAATCTTTTACCAAAATGAATGCCAATGAAAAAAAAAAAAAGCTCCAAATCAATTACTGAACTCCCACTTGCAAATGCTCTCTAATGATACCAAATTCTTTAATTTATGCATGAAAATAACCAACGCATTGAGTAAAATTTTTTAGTGGTACATAAATTATCTTTATTTACCACTAAACAACGTATGAGAAAAATATCATATGTCCACATATTTCATACACAGTTGTATATCCACAATTAATCACATAATAACTTCATTTTTATATGCATGCTCTTACATTTCTTACCTGACCAATAATTGTTATTATGCAAGGTATGTAACATAATAATATTCATATCCATTTAGAGATTATTATTAGATCTTTCGATACAAATAACTTGTATCCAATTCAAAAGACTGCATGCAAACTATTGGACAATGAACAATGAATAGAAAATCATATATGCATACTTGAATCCATGATTGATGAATCGACTAAAGGATTGAGTGCTTTTGAGCCTTGATTTGTCGTCTCACTAATTTGCTTTGTGTATGGGGCAACGCAAATTGACAACTGGAATTTAACTCAGGAACTACAACCCTAATGCTCTTTATGTACTAGGTTAAGTAGGTTCTCGTAAGACCTAATTTAACCTGTATTGGGTGTCTACACAATAAAAGCCCATACCCAATAGATATTTTTAAAACTTAGAATTAGATCACTTAAATTACTCTTTTAATTTTGATAGTCCATAATATAATTAATTTAATATGTAAGCTTACTTAAAAGATTAAACCCAACAAACTCCCACTTGGGCTACATATTATATCTTGAGTTAATTATATTACTTTATGTACGCACTGAAATAGCTATCATATCTCAAAAAATCTTTTTAGTTATAATCTAGTCCATCTCACATATTGACATCGAATCAAAGCGGCCTTTGTTACATTAATTCATAACTCAACCCATCAATGTCACACATACCAATATATTTGATGACATAGATCTAGTATGGATGCATAGCATGGAAATTACATGTAATGTGATCTTAACACGCATATTTCCAATCGTTCCTACTTTATTCCTTATGAGATCATATTATAATCATAACATGCAAACATGCTCAGAGTGCAAAACAAATCATGTACTTCATTTTGCAGAAAATAAATACAAAAGTGTGTCTAAAATTAAGAACATTCAAATACAAACTCTCACTAAATCAGCATATCATTCACTGGTTTAACACCCACATGAGAAGTATGCTCATGAAACACTTTAAGTGGTAAACCCTTAGTAAGCGGATCCGAAACCATTGAATTCATGCTAATATGTTCTACGCACACTTGACCACTCTAAACTCTTTCTTTAACAACAAGAAACTTGATGTCAATGTGCTTCAACTTTGTAGAACTCCTATTTTTATTGGAATATATATAGCTAATTTATTGTCACAAAATATCTTTAATGGCCTTTTAATGCCATCTACAATTCGTAGACTTGTGACTAAGTTTTGTATATTAGATGCCTTATAACAGGCTATAAACTCAGCTGCCATAATAGAAGAAGCTATAAGTGTCTGCTTAGCACTCTTCAAAGAAATAGCTCCTCTAGCTAGCAAATAAATATAGCCTGAAATGGATCTCCTATTATCTTAGCATCCCACAAAATCAAAATCAGAATACCTAATAATCTCAAAGTGTTATGATCTTTTATATGTGAGCATGTAGTCTTTAGTTCTCTGTAAATATCGCATAACCCGTTTGGCTGCTTTCCAATGATCCATTCTAAGGTTACTCAAATATCTACCTAAAATCTCAACAATGTATGCAATATTTGGACGCGTGTATACTTGAGCATACATAAGACTTCTTACTGTTGATGCATAGAGAATCTTTTGCATCTTTTTCATTTCAATTTCATTTTTAGAGCATTGATTGAGACTAAATTTGTCTCCTTTAGCAACAGAGGTATCTCCTAGTTTGTAGTCTTTCATTCCAAACCAGCTAAGAACTTTATTGATATGGCTCTTTTATGATAACTCAAGGATACCTCGAGAGCAATCTCGATGTATCTATATACCCAACACAAAAGAGGCATCACCAAGATCTTTCATCTCAAAATTCTTAGTTAGAAATCTCTTGATTTCATGTAATAAGTCTATATCGCTACTAAAAAGTAATATATCATCAACATACAAAACCAAAAAAATATATTTACTCCCACTAAACTTATGGTATATGCAATCATCAATTGGATTCATCTTAAAACCAAAAGAGATGATAAGTTGATGAAATTTGTGATAACATTTATGGGAAGCTTGCTTGAGCCCATAAATGGATTTCTTTAATTTGCAAACCATTTTCTTTGGATCACCTAATACAAAGTTTTCTGGTTGTACCATATAAATCGATTCATCAATGTCACCATTGAGAAATACAGTCATAACATCTATATGATGTAACTCAAGATCAAAATGAGCCACAAGTGCCATTAAAATCCTAAAGGATTCTTTTTATGAAACTGGAGAGAAAGTCTCCTTATAATCAATGCCTTCTTTTTTAGTAAAGCCTTTTGCAACAAGACGAGCCTTATATCTCTCAATGTTGCCTTTTGAATCCTTTTTGGTTTTAAATATCCATTTACAACCAATAGGTTTTGTATCTTTAAGCAACTCGACGAGTTCCCAAATGTCATTGTCCTTCATGGACTTTATCTCATCATTCATGGCATTAATTCACTTTTGAGAATTAAATGTATGACTTGATGAAAGTTAATTGGATCATCTTCCATCACTCCTATGTCAACCTCGTGTTCTTGGAGAAAGATAATGTAATCATCTGGAATTGCATTTCTCCTTTCTTTAATGGATCTTCTTAATGGCATTTGCTCTTGAGGTTGTTGAGTTTGCTCTTCAAAAGCAACTTCTTGATTTTGGATAAGGAATTCATTAACATTATATTGGTTATCTTGATTTGCTTCTTGAACAATGTCAAATATAGGAATTTAACCATTGTCAATAGCAACGGTAGGAAGAGAAATAAACTTCTCTTCAAAGATAATGTTTCTAACTTTATCTTCCCCTCCAAACTCAATTTCCTCAAAGAAAATGGCATTTCCCATCTCAAAAAAGGATCGCATTGTGGAATCATAAAATTTGTAACCCTTTGACTTTTTAAAGTATCCAATAAAGTAACGACTCACAATTCTTAAGTCCAATTTCTTTTCTTGTGGCCCCTTTAACTTTTCAAAGTATTCAATAAAGTAACAGCTCACAGTTTTTAAGTCCAATTTCTTTTCATGTGCCTATATGGCCTTGCCTTAACTAGACAACCCCAAATGTGTAAATGCCTAATACTAGGCTTCTTACCTCTCTAGAGTTTATAACGGGTTTTGGCTACTACTTTATTTGGAACTCTATTAAGGATATATACTGCAATCTTTATTACTTCACCCTAAAGGGATTCTAGTAAGGTTGAATAGTTAATCATACTCTTTACCATATCTTAAGCATTCTGTTATGTCTCTCAGCAACACTATTCATGCTAGGATTACCTAGCATTGTGCATTAAGGGACAATACTGCATTCCTCTAGGAATTTGGCAAAAGGCCCTAGATGTTGTTCACCTGATTCGTCATATCTACCATCGTATTCACCACCACGATCAGATTTAACAGCTTTAATCCTTTTGCCAAGTTGGTTTTCAACCTCAGCCTTGAAAATCTTAAAAACATCCAGTGATTGAGACTTCTCATGAATCAAATATAGGTAGACATAACGAGAATAATCATCTATGAATGTAATAAAATAATGTTCCCCATTCAAAGAAGCTGTAGAGAATAGTCCACAAATATCAGTATGTATTAGTTCTAAGACTTCAAAACTCCTTTTGGCACCTAGTTTCCTTATGTTTGTTCATTTCCCTTTAATACATTCAACATAAACTTGGAAGTTTGTTAAATTAAGGGGTTCAAGAATTTTATCAGACATTGTTTAAAGATATAACCTAAATGCATGTGCCATAATGCAGCGGAATCCTCATTTATTTTTGCTTTGTATAATGAGAATTAGTATGCAAGGTTTCATTATATGAAGCAATTGTATCCAATAAATATAGGTTATCATTTATAGACAAAGAACTAGTACCAATAACATTTAAATTTTGAAAAAGACAAAACTTATTATTTCCAAATGAATAAGAATAACTAGATTTGTCCAAAGCAAAAATAAAAACCAAATTCCATCTAAATGATGGTATAACAAAAGTCTTTTTCAAATCTAAATAAGAACCAGTTTTTACTAACAACCTAAATGTCCCTATAGCTTTAACTTTAACTGATTTGCCATCGCCCACAAAGATGAATCTTTTGGTATCACTTGGCAGTTAGCTCATTAAATAACCATACATAAACACACTTATGTGAGTTGTAGCACCTGAATCTAGCCACCAAGTGTGTATAGGTACAAAAGTCAAATTAACTTTAGAACAAACTAAAGTGAAAAGTGTACTTTTCTTTACATGCCAATTGACATATTTAGGACACTCTTTCTTTAACTGTCCACCTTTCTTACAAAAGTAACATGTGATTTTTAAATCCTGTTTCTTTTACCCTTTCTTTAGTAGTGTTTTTATTGCAGCTTCCTTTCCTCTTTTCCTCTTTTTACCCTTAGAGGTAGTTGCCAAGTTAGCACTTTCTATCTGATTTGTTTTTAACCTTTCTTCTTGTTGCACACAGTGAGCAATGAGCTCATTAAAAGACCATTTCACACTTTAAATGTTATAACTCACTTTAAACTGACTATATTATACAGGAAGAGAGATTAAAACCAAATACACGAGTAAGTCCTTAGACAACTCTAGCTTTAATGCCTTCAATTTTAAAGCAATATCATATATCTCCATGATGTACTCCCTTATGTTCCCTTAACCCTTATACCTCATTGAAACAAGTTTACCTAAAAGCATACTTGTTTCAACCTTTTTGCTTTTGGCAAAGCGCTTTTTAAGGTCCTTAAGGAACTTTTTAGCATTAACCTCATCGAACATACTACCCATAAAATTTTCTGGAATTACACACTTCATAATCATTAGACTTTTGCGATTGGAACATTCCTACCTCTCTAAATCCCTTTTGTCCTCAATGGAACTTTAATCTGTAAGAGAAAGGGCTTATTTTTCCTGAAGTGCAAGGTCAAGATCCATGCAATCGAGAACAATCATAACGTTCTCTTTCCAAATCTTGAAGTTTATACCACTAAGTACTGGGATTGAATTAATGTTTACATATATTATAGAAGTAGAAGCATTAGCTAAATAGAGAATAAAATAGGACAAATTAAGCTTACAAGTTATTCACAATAAAACACACTTGATAAGTTCAAATAATGGTAAGCCCCAAAATAAAATACCTAGCACAATATTGATATTTAGTCTTTGGACAGAAATATTATATGTAAGTGATACTCTCAGTGCAGTAATTAAATATTAATAATTAATCATGTCAAATAATAAGCCTTTTTTTGAACCGACTTATTATCCACATGGTAAACCAATAATTGTCACATATTTATTTCCATATTGCATTTGTTATTTGGCCAAATAATAACCTTTCATTGGGCCTATTACTACTCGTATAAATAACAAATACACACATCTAATATTTTAAATAAATCAATCTACACAATAGAGGTTACTTTGGCAACATATTGCTTTACCCAATTTATTTAAAGAATATTAGGCATCACAAAAAATGTGATAATACAAAATTTGAACTTAATTTATGTCATTGTAATAAAATATTACTATATATTTTACTCAATAAATATGAAAAAATAAATGATATTAATTAACAATATTAATTAAAAATCATATCCATTCTAAAAATTGAATAAATAAGCAAATATAAAAAATAATAATAATTAAAATCATAAACCACGGTTACCGTCTGAATCCGTGATCGGCCAAAATTTCAATGGCTATGGCAAAAAGGAAAAAATCAAAGCAAAACTTAAAGCCATAGACAATGCAACAAGAGTAAAACCAAAGGGAAAAAAAGGCCACCAAAAAAATAATCAACTGCAAAAGCCATTTTTTTATCGTAAATTATAATATAATTCATCAAAAATAATTTATAATTCATGTCCAACAATTTGAGCATGACTGCTCTGATACCACTTGTTAGATCTTTCGATACAAATAACTTATATCCAATTCAAAAGACTGCATGCAAACCGTTGGACAATAAATAATAAATAAAAAATCATAGATGCATATCTGAATTCATGATTGATAAATCAACTAAAGGATTGAGTACTTCTGAGCCTTGATTTGTCGTCTCACTAATTTGATTTATGTATGGGGCAACGCAAATTGACAACTGAAATCTAACTCAGAGACCACAACCCTAATGCTCTTTTTATACTAGGTTAAGTAAGTTCCCATAAAACCTAATTTAACCTATATTGGGTTTCTACACAATAGAAGCCATACCCAATAGATATTTTTAGAGCTTGAAATTAGATCACTTAAAATACTCTTTTAATTTTGACAACCCATAATATAATTATTTAATATGTAAGCCCACTTAAAAGATTAAACACAATAATTATAACAAAACATAATACAACATGGCATGTAACTCATGTTGAACATAACATCTTAGCATCATGCATTGTATATCATAAAATACATTTTACAAAATTTAACATTTATAGTTGTTGTCCAATATTTAAGTTTTCTTCATACAGTGCAATATATCCTAAGACTATTATAGACTATATAGCGAGTTGTATGGTGTCTGCTAGACTTACGCATCCCTAGTCACAAATCAATATGTCAATCTATCAATACACAATGCTCATTGTGTTCGCACAATAAAAATTGTGTAATGCCTATAGGGATTACGTGACTGTACCTACAATAGTAATATATTATGCAGTGCTCGCTGAGCTTACATAACTACACCTACAACAATAATCAGTTATGATGATGTAGTACTACTAAGACCTTATTAACATATCAATTTATCCCAACGCTATATTAATCCAAGCATACATAGGCATCACAGTGGATTCATTCAATTCAATATCATTGTTGCATAAACATACTTATCCATTATTTAGTTACAGTGGTATATTCATGGCATGTTAATAGTCATATAACAATATGCCATTACAAGGCCTCATATCAATAATCTAATATTGTTAATCTCAGTAATTCGATAGCATCCATATAGGTGTCACATAATCATCATTTGTATAAATGCATTAAGCATCATAGGTTTACAACTCATGCCATGAAATAATTTGTATGTTAAACATATGTTATAGAAGAATCTCTTATTTTGCATTTCATAGGCATTCTCAATTGATGCATGTGAACATATAGTCCCATTGCAAATAAAGTTTCATAATAACTCATACTTATATATCTACCTTGATTAGCACATATATGCATAATGTAGATATATCATAATAAATAATATCCACAACCAATAATTTTATGTGTGATTAGAAGTAGTTTACTTGAAATGTAAGTTACATATGCCAAAATATGTTTAGCAAGCTTTTATTTTGGTTACAAGTATAAAAAAACCTTTGGAAACCCCCTCTTTATCTCCTATTTAAAAGCCCATTTCTATTGGAATTTAAGGGTCATGAGCATGGCCTGGTATGGGTCACAGCTAGGAGACTAGTTCCAGCAACTAACATAAAATCTTTGAAAACTCAAGTTTAAGTTCTTAGGGTCACATCCATGACACCTCGAAAATTCTAGTAGTTATCTTTAAATTTATGAAAGTGGAGGTTTAGAGGATAAAGGGGTCACAGCTGTGAGTTCTTTGACTCTGATGATTCCAGACATGAAAATTCATTAGATTTCAGTAGAGAACCTCAACCAATTCATCTCAAATCACATATATAATAGTTTTAATTCATTTTATGCAATATGCACTAAATATACATCAATTATCACATGCAAATTATATAAAAAAATCATCCAAACATCATCAGAAACCAATAATAATTTAGAAATTTTAGTTTATAGGTATTTTTCAACCTAAATGCCAAATTAAAATAAAATTGCAATAACTCAAAGATAGTTTATGCACATACTGATTAGATGGTAAGAAACGGATTGGGATGAATTATGCTTCAATAACAGCCTTCCCTTCTAATTTCTACCTTAAATTTTCTCCTTTCTCCTCTTTGTTTTTCCCAAGATAGTAGGCCTAAATAAAGCATAAAATTAGGACATAAATTGATTAGAAAGAATTCTAGATGAAGAAGAATTGTTTACCTTCTTATTTGATGAAATTTTTTGCTTGAGAGATTCTATTTATGGAAGATGAACATATAAAGAGAAATGTATGTTTTTCCCTTCTTTTACTTATGGTCTTAGGCTTATATATGCCTTGAATGAGTGGCCCAGATTGGTCATGAAAATTCCATCCAATGGCTTATAATTCCCAAAAGCTTTTTCTCCCTTTTTAATCCTTTTAATATTATTTTTATCGCATATAATCCAAAATTTTCATTTTAATTATCTTTTTTTTTTAACTTGGGGCATTACAACTTGTAACCTTTTAAACAAATCCTACATCGACAAAATACAAGAGAGAGCTTGGGTATAAAAAATGTTCCCAAATCCCAAATTGGAAAAAAAAATATGGGAGGAGGTAGATTTATAAGGCTAAAACTCAATTACCAATAATAATTTGAGTTAACCATTTTAGTCCCTGTAGTTATGCCATTTAGAAGTTACTATGGATAATTGGATATGGGTTGTTACAATTGATATTAGAGCCACTCTGTGTGTAACCTTGAAGATGGTAGAGGAAACCTCAGCGATGATGTTGAGTCTTATGTAGGGATTGTATTGTAACACACTAGGCAAATCCCACATCAACAAAACACATGAGAGATCTTAAGTATAAAAAATGTTTCGAAATCCCACATTGGAAAAAATGTGGGAGGAGAGAGGTTTATAATTCTAAGACTCAATTGCTTAACTTGAGTTAATCATTTTACGATATATGGTTGGACCATTTGCAAGTTATTTTGGATAGTTGGGTGTAGGCCTTTATATTAAATCACATTGACAAATAATATATAAATTCCACTATAAAGATACATTCTTTTATTCAAACCATAATTGCTACAAAGACTATAAGGTAAATTTGTATAAGGTAAAAAAGGGTTAAGGTGGAAAGTTAGGAATGGTTCTAGTATTCTTATAGATAGCGATCCTTAAGTAGTGAAGGATAATAATCTTTTTATGGTGAGCCGTATTTAATTAGATTTGTCTTTGAAGCTAGTTAATTTTGTTGGGTTTAATCTTTTAAGTGGGTTTACATATTAAATTAATTATATTATTGGCTGTCAAAATTAAAATAGTAATTTAAGTGATCTGTTGGGTATAAACTTCTGTTGTGTAGAAATTCAATACAAGTTAAATTAGATTTTATGAGAACCTACTTAACCTAATATATAAAGAGCATTAGGGTTGTGGTCCCTGAGTCAGATTTTATTTGTTAGTTTGTTTTGCCCCATACACAAAGCAAATTAGTAAGACGATAAATCAAGACTCAGAAGTACTCAATCCTTTCAGTTAATTTATCAATTATGGATTCAAGTATGCATCTATAATTTTTTTATATTTTTTTATTTATCGTTCATTATCTAGCTATTTGCATGCGATCCTTTTAATTCAAATACAAAATATTTGTATCGAAACATCTAAAAAGTGGTATTAGAGCGATGATGCTCAAATCATTGAGCATGAATTACAAATTATTTTTTGATGAATTATTTTGTAATTTACGATAAAAAAAATTGACTTTTACGGTTGATAATTTTTTGGTGGCTATAATTTTCGTCCTTTTATATTTGCCATTTATAGTGTTCATAACCTATTTGGCTATGTTTTTTTTTTCCTTGCCTATTGTTTGTGGCAAGCTTCATTTTGTAAGAATTAAAAAAAAAGGAATTATTGGATGGATAATTAAATCATTGTTAGATATTGATTTCATTTTGATTATTCATTTACTCAATTTTCAGAATGGGTATGATTTTTAATTGATATTGTTAATTAATATGCATCTGTCCATATTTATTGAGTAAAATATATGGTAATATTTTATTATAGTAACACAAATTAAATTCAAATTTGATATTATTACATTTTTTTGTGATGCCTAATATTCTTTAAATAAATTGATTAAAGCAATATGTTGCCAAAGTAACATCTATTATGTAGATTGATTAATTTAAAATATTTGGTGTGCGTATTTGTTATTTATGCGAATAGTAATAAGCCTAAAGAAAGGTTATTATTTTGCCAAATAACAAATGTACTGCGGGAATAAATATATGATAATTGTTGGTTTACCATATGGATAATAAGTCGGTCTAAAGAAAGGCTTATTATTTGATAAGATTAATTATTAATATTCAATTACTGTATTGAAAGTACCACTTACAGTTGATATTTCTGTCTAAAGACTAAATATCAATGGTGTGCTAGGTATCTTGTTTTGGGGCTTACCATTATTTGAACTTATCA
>CANXYI010589832.1:0-10014 GCA_948208565.1 Hura crepitans
CCTGAGCTTCCTAAAAATGCTGGGTTTTAGCTGAAACTTGGAAGAATTTTTAAAATTTACTCAGACCTCCAAAAATTATTGCATTTATTCTAAAAATCCTTAATTAAGCTTATTTAGGGCCTCATAAAATTTCACGGCCAAATATTATTAGTAGGATAGTTAACTAGTTTTCTCGCTTTACATGAAAATATCAAAATCTAGGAAAAAATAGTAAACGACCTCAAAAAATTTAAAATTACTCCACCAATGGTCTTAGAGAAATTTGACCTTCAAGGTATGGTATTTTCAGGTCCGTCCACGTACATCTCTAGTCATTCTCGACCACCCAAGTCCATCTGAGCCTATAACCCACTAGATTTTAGCCTAAAATAATTTATTAATTCTTCTAAAATTTTAAATTAAGTCATTTTTATCATTTTATGGCCAGTCAAAGTTTCATGACCAGTATGCCCTTTCTCGGACCTCGTAAAGGTGACCCGACACTCTAGAAACACTTTTTATGCCTCAGTGGTATTGTTCACAGAGCCTTGACTTACAATCATTACAATTCTTCACATCTTAAAAAATTTCATCCGAAATTACCTAGTGTAAATAGATGTGGATACTGAGCTTTCATTTGTTCCTCAGCTTCCCATATAGCCTTTTTAGTATTGTCATATTTCCATAGTACTTTGACAAGTGGTGTGGATTTATTTCTCAGCTGCTTAACTTTTCTGGCTAGAATTTGTATTAGTTCTTCTTTATAGCTCAGATCTGGCTGAACCTTGATCTCATTTGCTGGTATTACATGAGAAGGATTTGCTCTATACTACCTAAGCATTGAGATATGGAACACTTTATGAATCTATTGTAACTCAGGTGGTAAGGCTAGCCTATATGCTAATGGTCCCACTCTTTCTATAATTTCATAAGGCCCAATAAATTTGGGACTTAGCTTCCCCTTCTTACCAAACCTGAGTATCTTCTTCCATGGCGACACTTTCAAAAATACTCTCTCACCCACTTCATACTCAATATCCCTCCTTTTTAAATCATCATAAGACTTTTGCCTATCAATAGCAGCTTTCAGTCCCACATTGATAAGTTTAACTTTATTCTCTACATCTCTGATTAGGTCAATGCTTGAAATCTTGCTTTCCCTAACTTCACTCTAACACAAAAGAGTTCTGCACCTTTTGCCGTACAACTCCTCATAAGGTGCCATACCTAAACTGGCTTGAGAACTATTATTGTATGCAAATTTAGCTAAGGATAGGTATTGATCCCAACTGCCTTTAAACTCAATAACACAGCTACATAACATATCCTCTAACATTTGTATGACCCTTTCTGATTGTTCGTCTGTCTGAGGGTGGAAAGCTGTACTGTAAGTCAATTCGATGCCTAAAGCCTCATACAAATTCTTTTAAAACTTGGAAGTAAACTTGGGATCTCGATTAGAAATAATAGCCACTAGCACACCATAGAGTCTTATAATCTTATCTATGTATAATTTTTCCAGTTTCTCTAGAGAATAGTCCATTTTGATAGGAACAAAATGTGCTGTCTTAGTCAGTCTATCTATAATTACCCACATAGCATCACATTTTTTTCTAGTCGTAGGCAGTTCTATCACAAAATCCATTGTAATCTTTTCCCACTTCTATTCTAGTATTGCTATAAGATGCAGTAATCCAAAAGGAACTTGATACTCAGCTTTTACCCGCTGACATGACAAACATTTTGCCACATACTCTGCTATATCTCACTTCATCTCTGACCACCAGTAATGTGGTTTCAAATCCAAATACATCTTTGTATTGCCTAGGTGAATAGCATAAAGAGATTCATATGCCTTCTTAAGTATCTATAACCTCAGGTCATTTGTACTAGGTACGCACAACTTGCTATGGTAGTACAAATATCTGTCTTTTCTCAGTTCAAAGTTTGCTACCTTCCCCTTTTTAACTTTACCTATAGTCTGTATCAATAGTTCATCTTTTACCTATATTTTTTTTATTTGCTATTGGAAATTAGGTTTAACTTGTAATTTTGCCAAGATAGCATTTCCCTCTGTATACCTTAGTTTAGCATTCATGGCTTTTAATGTTACTATGAATTTTCTACTTAGTGCATCTGCAACAACATTAGCCTTTCCTGAATGATAATCTATTAGACAATTATAGTCTTTTATTAGTTCTAGCCACATTCTCTACCTTAAGTTCAACTCTTTTTAGGTAAAGAGATGTTTCAAGCTTTTATGATCAGTGTAAATATAACATTTCTCACTATACAGGTAATGTCTCTAAATTTTCAAGGCAAAGATAATGGTAGCTAACTCCAAGTTATGAGTAAGGTAATTCCTCTTACGTGGTTTCAACTATCTAGAAGCATATACTACCACCTTTCATTCTTGCATTTGCACATAACCCAATCCATTAAATGAACCATCACTATACACAACAACATCCTTTCCCTATTTAAGCTTACTCGGGATAAGAGCTTTAGTCAACATCTTCTTTAGCTTATCAAAACTCTTTTGATATTTTTGCATCCTATTCAAATTTCACATTCTTTATGATTAATCTAGTCATAGGTGTATCAATCATTGAAAATCCTTTCACAAATCTTCTGTAGTACCTAGCCAATCCTAGGAAACTCTATATTTCAGTCACATTCCTTAGAGGTTCCTATTCTAACACTGCCTTAACTTTGCTAGGATTAACTCTAATACCCTCTGCTGACACAATATGTCCTAGGAAAGCCATTTCATTTAGCTAGAATTCACACTTACTCAACTTGACATACAACTACTTTTTTCTCACAGTCTATGGCATAACTCTGAGATGCTATTCATGTTCTTCTCTGGTTTTAGAGTACACCAAAATATCATTAATAAACACTACCATGAACTGATCTAAGTATAATTGAAATACCTTGTTCTTTAAGTCCATAAAAGCTACTGGAGCATTAGTGATTCCAAATGGCATTACTAGGAACTCATAATGCTCGTATCTAGTTCTGAAAGTAGTTTTAGGAATATCAGCCTCTTAATTCTTAGTTGATGGTGCCCTGATCTCAAATTATTCTTAGAAAAGATACTGGCACCTCGAAGCTAAAAAAAAGATCATCAATTCTGGGTAAAGGATATTTATTCTTCACTATTACTTTATTCAGCTGTTTATAATTAATACACAGCTGAAGTGACCTATCTTTCTTCTTTACAAACAACACAGGTGCTCCCTAAGGAGAAATACTGGTTCTGATAAAACCCTTATCTAACAAGTCTTGTAACTGCACCTTCAGTTCTTTCAACTCAGCAAGTGCCATCCTATAGGGAGTAATGGATATAGGAGAGGTACTAAGATATATTTCAATTTCAAAGTTAAGTTCTCTCTATAGAGGTAATCTTAGCAATTCATTAAGGAAGACATCAAGAAATTTAGAAACTATTAGAATGTATTCAAGGTTAGGTGTGAAAGTATTAGTGTCAATGACATGGGCTAGATATGCCTCACAACCTTTATGGATAAGTTTCTTTGCTATAACAATTGAGATAAGATTATTCAAAAAACTTGTCTCTCCCATAAGTGTCACTTCTTGCCCTTCTATAGTTGAGAGGGTCAATTTCTTATGCTTACAGTCAACTATACCCTGGTGTTCAAATAAACAATCTATTCCCAGGATAACATCAAATTCATGGAAGGGTAGTTCAATTAAATCAGTAGGAAATAATTGTTCATAAATCACCAATAGCCAGTGTCTATATATTTTGTTCATAGTCACACTCTATCCTATAGGATTACTAACTTAGATATCTAGGTCTACATGTTTTTGTTTTAATCCTCTATCATATGCCTGTGTAGTGCATATATATGAATAAGTAGATCTTGGGTCTATTAATGCCAAAACTAGAACATTAAATAAATAAAAGGTACCAGTTATGACATTTAGAGCCTTTACTTCTTCACGAGCCCTGATTGCATATTGTCTAGCTGGTGCATGGGCTTTGACCTTTTCCTCTGATTACTACTATTAGGCTATTCACTTCTAACCTGTCTCTACACTTTACTCTGAAGTGTTGTTGATGCTTAGGTATGAGCACCATTTTATTGTCTCTAGGGTCTTTAGACCCACAATTAAAGTACTCTCCCCTTCTTGCCTGCTAAAACTGCCCACGATGCATTTTGTGGCACACCCCATAAGGTGGAGTTCCATTTTTATCTATAGTGGTTAAAGCCCTAAAAACTAGGTGTGGTGGTTTGGGTTTAGCCACTGATGTTTGCCTAAATCTCTAAGTTTGTGCTTGTCTGTATGGCTAGTGCCTTAAATAAGACTGTGCCTCTTTTTATCTTTTACTAGCACCTGGGGCTGAACTAGCTTGCCTTGCTGTAAACTGCATCTTCCTCTAAAAAACCTCTCTATTCTCTTATGCAATTTCCTCTATATCATATACAGTTGCCACTAAAGCTGAGAAATCTCTGATCTTCGTAGTAGATATTTGCATTCTCAACTCTACATTAAGCCTTTTTTTTTTCAAATCTCTTGCACTTCTCTTCCTTAGTAGGAAAGAACTCCTCTGTATACTTGCTGAGCCTAGTAAAATCTTTCTCATACTAGAATACAGACCTTTTGCCCTATTTTAACTCAAAGAACTCTTATCTCTTCTTATCTTTGTAAGACTCTGGTATATACCTCTTTTTTAAACTCCTCTTGAAAGAACTCCCAAGTGAGATCTACTAGTGTCTTTCTTCTCTTGATAGTGTCCCACTAATGAAATGCCTTTTTCTGCATAAAAGATGTAATACACTTGAGACTCTCCTCTGCTGTACACTCCAACTATTCCAATATCCTCATTGTTCTCTCTAGCCAGTACTTTGCCTTTGTTACATCATCACTTTTGGCTCTAAAGAAATCTACAATCCCCATTTTCTTTACCCTTTCTAGGTATATCTTTTGTACTGCCACTGGGGGTAGAGGTGGAGGAATTAGAGCTAGTAGTGCTATTGGAGTTGGTGGAGGTGGTAAAACTGCTGCTATTGAAGTATGTCTCAACAAATCTACTATCTACTATAAAAACACCAGGGGTGCTTGTGTCTGAGGTTATGGCATGTATGTAGCATCACTAGGTTCAGTTATGGTTACATCACTTACTCCTTATATTGTGGTAGGACCATAACTAATTACTTCATCTACTCATTCCTCTGGTGCTCTATCGCTTATCTTGCTTTACTATAAAAAAAACAAACCCTATCAGTCTCATTGCAGTGTAGCATATCAGAATAATCAATTCCTAAACATTAGCACTCAAGTAAAATACCTACGAACACTTAACCTATGCTCTGATACCACTAAATGTGACATCCCCTACCAGATTCCTGAAGAAATCCAATGGGCGATGCACTTTCTACCAAGTCACCCATCCTCAAATTTCCATAGATTTGCACTCCTTCACACTTATAGAATATTTATTATTTGAACAATTATTGGTTAAACTCCCAGTTTATCACTTAGACATTTTCATTCAGGGTATATTAAGTCCAAAAATTCATTCAATAGGTTATTATAAAGTGTATAAAAATTTGGACAGCACAATGGCTACCTAAGTGACATTTTAAAAATTTTTAACCTATTAAAAACACTTTTAATAATTCCTATCACTTCTACTATCACCTTCTGGACCCTTCTAGTCCTTTATTATCATTAACACATTTATTAAAGTCATTTAATCATCACTCAAGCCTCAGGCCGACAACATCAAAATCAGATAAGAATTTAAAACCATTTAGATTCACAGGCCTATTTATTAACATCACAAGTACAACTTAATCTTATAGACCCTAGTAGCCTTTAAGCTTGCTGAACCCATAACCTACAATATTTACATGAGTGCCTACTAAAACCATTAAAAAATACAACATGTAATACCTTTCAGTGCCTCTGCTGCTACACTGTATAAAACTTGAGGCTAGATTGCTACTTATTGTTACCTGCACACTAAAACACTGGTACACTGAGTATGAAACTCAGTGGTAAATTTGAAAGAATAAAGTCATGTCACTGTAAGCACACAGATGATTAGACATGCAACAGAATGTATGAATGCAATACATATTATCTATGCAGCCAAATAACATTATTGATTTAATTTTATTACAAAATAATATTATTTTATCACTAGTCTAATATTTAATTATTTGAGTTCCAGCCCTATTATACTATCTTTATTTATGTACTTTAATTATATTATCAAGAGAAATATTTAATTTAAAAGTAGGCCCAACTAAGTAGACTACACTTCAAAACACAGAACCAAAAGGGAACAAAACTTTACAGTGACCCATATTCTGGACCTTGACTGCTGCATTAGCCCGATCTTATTGCAGGGAATAGTTCATAGGAACTTCCCAAAACCAGATAGTGGATAGTAGGGATCAGTCTGTAGATCTCCCAAATCCAACAAATATCAACAAATATTCTAATATGGATAGCAGGGATCAGTCAATACACCTTCCAAATCCAATAATCATAATCAAACATCATAATATGGATAGTAGGAATCAATCTATAGACCTCCCAAATCCAATAATCTTCAATAAATATCTAGCAGTTGCTAATCCTTAGTTGACCGATTAACTTATCTAGTGGGTGTCTAACTAATGGGCCATCTGACTTCTATTTTTGTTTATTTTATTATTGATCATCATTTTAAATTATTTAGAATTAATTAATAGTCAGTTACGAATTTATTTCAATAGTTCAATTTTGACCTAGATAGTTATAGGTCCATATCGGTCTTACCAAATAATTATGGGTCATTTACTAGGGGCAGTTTTAGGTCCTTTTATCTAGGCATTTATAAGTCCAATTTAAGTTTATTTTATATCATACTTTTAAGTCTAATTATGTTCCTTCCAAATAACATTTATAGGTCAATTCCTAATAATCATTTTAATAGGACAATTACAAGTCACTTTACCACTTTTGTACATCATTATAGGTTCATAGCCACTACATCACATGCACCATTTCATGCCAAATCAACTTGCCATTATAGGCCATATTTCCTCTCACATTCTACATCTCATAATGCTACTAGTATTAGCTCAAAATACCATTCCAATTCATTATACATATGGTTCAAATAGTAGTCCAAGTTTATGCCATTTTTAGGTTTTTTTTCTATGCCTTTCAATTTCATTTCCAAGCCATTTCTTACCCCAATTCTCAATCCCATTTTTCATATCAAACTTATCATTTTACATGCCATATTTCTATACATAGTTACACATGCTTCATGCTAATTCCATTCCATAAATCACATGTACATGACATCATGCCAACCATGCACATTATATATCATCACATGCCATACTTACCATGCCACCCGTTGGCATACATACCTCTCGGCCAAAGATCATTTATAGCAATACACATGCATTTTTCTATGGTTCATCATGCATTTATGTCATATACCCTTATTCTAGCATCCACACACATGCACACATGACATCTCAACCATGCCATGCCACACCATGCATATGTCTCGGCCATACATGTCACACACACACACATACACACACACACACACACATATATATATATATATATATGCATTATTTCATCAAATTCACCACCTACATACACATCTCTATGCTAATACCTAAATTTTATCATGCTTCACACATCATACACACTACATGCATGCCATAACTCATACTCACACCCCTCGACCACATCAAGTACATCACCATATCCATATTTTTTCATCAATTTTAACACACACACATTACCTACATGCTAACCATGTTAATTGCCATCAAGTATATCATTTATATATGTGTTATACATAATTCCCAAGCTAAAATACTACGTTACCCCTTTCGACCATAATATACTCTACCCATACTCATTAACTACACCTACTAATCACTTAAACTAATGTCATACACCTCATGCATCATAACACTTACCCTATTTACATGCCATACCAAGCTACCATAAGCCGAGAGCCTATACACACCTCTTGACCAATTAGAGATCATGGCCTTACATCTAATTTCTTCACCAAGTTAACATATAAATCATCTTCATTACACATAATTAACATTACACTAAGCTTACATCTATAATTCCTACACTATACATGTCTAATTTACAACTTCCATACATTAATTCAAAGGAATTCACAAGCAACCTCGATGTGGCATATTTCCATTCGATCAAATTCACATACCTTATCACCTTTGAAGCTTTTCCTACACCAAAAAGGTCTTCAATTCCCTTGTTGTACACTTTTCTCCCTTTGGTTTACATACACATACACTAGGCTTAGAAAATTCACCAAAAATTCCACAAGCCTCCAATTAAAATTCCACGAACATGAGGGATCTTAGCATGATGAAATCCCCTAAAAAATAAAATAAAAAGAGAAAAAAACCACTTACACAAAGACTTGAAATTTCAACCACCACTTAGGTAGACTTAAGCCTTCAGTAACTTTTCTTGGCTTCTATAGACAACCATGGTGCCCTAAGCCTTCAAGGATCATTTTTTACCATATTAAAGTGAATTTTGGTGGAAGGATAGTGGTTGTTTAGTGGTGGTTGGTGGCAAAAATGGAGGAATTCTAATGGTGGGGGCAGAAGGGTGGACTTGCCAAGTGGATACCTATGTGGCCTCATGGCTTTTAGATAGTAGGGCTTAGTGGCCTAAGTGGTGGCACGTGTCACTGGAGCTTTTCAAAAATGCTCAATTTTGGCAGAAACTTTGGGGAATTTTTAAAATTCACTCGAACCTCTAAAATTTATTACGTTTATTCTAAAAATCCTCGATTAAGCTTATTTAAGGCCTCGTAAAATTTCACGACCAAATACCATTTGCAGGATAGTTAACTAGTTTCCCCGATTTACATGAAGATCTCAAAATCTATTAAAAATAGTAAAAAACCTTAGAAATTTAAAATTACTTCACCAATGGTCTTAAGGGAATTTTTGGCCTTCAGAGTATGGTATTTTCAGGTTCGTCTAGGCACATCCTGGGTCATTCTCGGCCTAAGCCCATCTGAGCTTATGGCCCACTAGATTTTGGCCTAAAATAATTTATTGGTTTCGCTAAATTTTTAAATTAAGTCATTTTCATCATTTTATGGCCAGTAAATATTTCATGGCCAGTACGCCTCTTTTCGAGCCTCGTGAAGGTGATCTAACACACTAGGAACACTTTTCGAGCCTCAATGGTACTGTTAATGAAGCCTCGACTTACGGCCGTTACATGTATAAGATGCATGATATTGAGTATGCTATAAATATAATACTTTTGGAATTATGGGAATGAGGAGATATAAAAAATACAAGGTTGAAGTATAATTAAATAAAAAAATTATGGTGATTGTAATGTTTATAGCTTGGTGGGCCAATTAATTATAACATAACTTTAGCTTGATAAAATGATGCAACTCGTGATTTATAATATATCTTAAAATGCGAGTATGTTTGTATTGTTACTAAATGGCCTAATTTCTTTAAGTAAATGTTTAAGCCTTAATATGAGCATGAAATTTATAGTATGGGCCTACAAGTAAGAAAATGAATATTTTTAATATAAATTGTGCATGTAAGATGCTATGAAAAATATGTGATTAATTGACCTATATGGAATTATGCTAATCAATTATGAAAAAGGGAAATAATAAATTTTTCTTAATTTATAAAAGGGCATCGATTAGCGAGATTGAAATGAGTAAATCAAATTAAAGCTTAATAAATAAAATGATAAAAACAAAAATAGCTCATATGAGTAACAACCTAAAGATGGATAGGTTGATCGGTCAACTAGGGATAGTTAGCAGTTGCTAGACATTACGATGTTGATTTTGGTTATAGGTCCACTTATAGTCTGACTCTAACTTGTATATGATAGTATTAGATTTCTATGCAGGTGTAGCTGTCATTCAGGTCCCTCGAGGCCATTGCACAGGTTTATTCTAGTGCAGTAGCCATTCAGGTCTAAAATGTGGACCATTGCACAAAGTAA
>CANXYI010589918.1:0-10941 GCA_948208565.1 Hura crepitans
AGCTAGTGTAGTGGTCCTTCGGGACCTGTGCCGCTACACTAGCTAGATCAAGAGAATGCCTATAGTCAAATCTAACTGTGAGCTAGGGTAGTAGTCCTCTGGGACCTATACTGCTACAACAGTAAGATCAAGAGAATGCCTATAGTCACATTTAACTATCCAACTAGTGCAGTGGTCCTCGAAGACCTATGCCGCCACACCGGCAAGATCAAGAGAATGCCTACAGTCACATCTGACTATCTAGCTAGTGCAGTGGTCCTTCGAAACCTATGCCGTTGCACTAGAAAGATCAATACTGACATCAAATGGCAAGGATAGAAAGTTATCTATCCAATAGAATAGTACAATGGCCTCAACATGGACCTCAGCTGCTATATTGGCCTTGTTTGAAAATAAATAGTGTAGTAGCTACTAAGAATCCCTAAGTTGACCGATCAACCCATCTAGTGGATGTCTATCTAATGGGGCATCTAACCTTAATTTGTGTCTATTTCTTTATTGATTAACTTTTTATAATATTATTAACTTAAAAATAGATAGTTATAATTTTTATAGCATAGTCGAAATTTAGCCTAATCTGCTCTGGCTACAAATAGGCAGTACCGAGTGAATTCTCAAAAATATTTCCAAAATTTGAAATTATAATTAATTATGGTATATTATGCTCGATTTTATTCAACTAGTGTTTCATAATTATTTTCCATTTTCTATCCAGTGGTATTTTTTATTCAAGTATTGATCAACTGGACAGTTATAGGTTATTACGACATGTTTTAAAAGCAAATTCTAGTTTAATTTCTTAGCCTTTTTCAGTGCAATTTTTACCATTGTTTACACAAAGTTTATAGGCCCTAAGCCATATAATCATTAGGCCATTCCTAAGGCTAAAATATAGGCCTAAAAGCCATTATATTAAATCACAAGACATAGCCCTCAAAGGCATACACTATAATACATATTAGTCATTTATAAGCCATAGCCCTTATAAGCAAATACAAACCACTCTTTATACCTTATTTCTAGCAAAGTTTGAAGGTCATTTTCATGCCATTTATTTACCACATTTCATGCCATTTAGACTAGGTGCAGTACATTCATTGCAGGATATTTAAATTATGCCAAGACACTCACTTTATGTCATGTTATGTCTCATTTTAGGCAACTTCCCAATCTCATTCTTAACTCATTATTAGGTCTTTGAAAGTATAACTTGTAGTTTCATTTCATGCTATCTAAATAATGTCTATTAGCCTAATTTCATGCCAACCAAGTTAGGCCAAACCCTACTCATATTATTAGGCCTTACTATACATTTATGTTGCACATATTTTAGCACCTTTTCATACCATTCTCTCTGGTATATGTCTCGGCCATATATTAATCATATCTTTAAACATATATTCATTTGTTTTTAATCACACATTCTTACTTATTAACATAATATGAGTGCACATATATACACACATTCTTATTCTTAAACCATTTAGGCTAGCATATTCTTTCTACATGCATTAGCCATAAACAAAACTCACCCACACACATGCCTTCATCAAACACATCAATACCCCAATCCACACTTACATCAAAACCAACCTAAAAGCATGCCAATTACCAAGTTAACATAACATAACTTTTGTAACACCCTTAGGCTAGCTCTCGGCTACTCACTCGTAATCATTAACTATACACAAATCAATTCATACAAGTAATTAACTACCACTAATCAACCCAAAAACCTTACTCATCGTACAATCACCATGTTTAACACCTATATGCTTACACTAGGTCCCTAGGCATCTCTCAGCTAGTCAACACTCCTTACACCACAAGTAAATTCTTATCAAGCAAATTTATTTTCCTATCAACAATTGACCACTATCCTACGGATTCCAAGTGGACTTAAAGGCCTCCTTAATAAGATGATAAACTCAATAATCCTATAGCATATTTCTAGCCCTTAGAGGTTAATTAGCATGAAGAATATACTAAAGTTCACTTACTTGGTAAGGAGCACACTTGAAACTCCAATTGAACAAGCTACCCAGGTAGCTTCTCCCTTGCTCTTCCAACCTTTCCTTGCCTCATTTTACCTCAAACCAAGGCAAAAAAAACATCCTTATAGATGTTAGGCACCTTAATGAACTATTTCTAACCAAAAATCACAAGAAAAATCAATGAGAAGGCAAGAAAACTCACCTATAGTGCCTTACTAGACTATTCCTAACTAGAAATCTTTGATGAATTTTAATTTATTCATGGGAGATCTTTTGGCCCTTATTCTTCTTCTAGAATTTCCCTAACAGATAAGAGAAAATTTGGTGGTGATAGTTCCCTGAAACAGTAGGGAGAAGAGGTTAAAGATAGAGGATTTCTCCTTTACTAGCATTAGTTCCAATAGCAAGCTAAAGGGAAAATCCTGTTCTTTGGTGAGTAGATTTTTCCACTTATCAAAGAAAATTTCTACTTGTTAAAGGCCTTAGGCAAGCTGGCATGTGTATAGGTTCCATAGCCACCCGAACCATCCCAAAACGGCTCGATTTTAGGCAAAACTTTTAATATTCATGAAAATTCACACAGAATTCAAAAAATTACACTATTTGCTTTAAAATACATATTTTAATCCCCTCTACATGCTCATAAATTTTTGCAGCCAAATTCCATTGATATGGAAATTTTTAGATTGCCCCGATGTTCATGCCAACCTCGCAAATTTTGAGAATTGGCAAACAACCTCAAAATTCAAAAATTCTTTCACCAGTGAACTAAATGGAATTTTTGTGCTTCAGAGTCTGCTATTTTTGAGTACATCCGAGCACATCCTGGGACATTCCTGGCCTGACTAAATTTTATTAAATAGGTCAGTAACCTATTATCCAAAATGAATTATTTGTTCTGCTAAAGTTTTAAATTTTGCTTTTTTCATCAGTTTAAAGCCCTCAAAGTTTCATGTCCAGTGCTGCTACTTTAATTTATGTGCAAGTGACTCGGCACCCCGAGCACACTTCTCGGACCTAGTGCCACCATTTACGGAGCCTCGTAATATGTGCGTTATAGTTCTTCGCCTCTTAAGAAAATTTCATCCTCAAAATCACCTAGAGCCAATAAGTGTGGATACTTAGTTGTTTTCTGTCTTGTTGCCTCCTAAGTCACTTTTTTAGTATCATGGTGCCTCTATGGCACGTTAACCTATGGTATGAACTTATTCCTTATTGCCTCACTTTATGAGACTAAAACTGAACGGATTCTTTTTCATGGTTCAAATTACCCTTTTTATAGTCTTAAATTGGACTGTACTTTGATGTTCGTCATCTATAGCTTTTAGACTATCTCTAACCAATTTCACTTTTTCCTTTACAGTTTTTTTCACATCGATATTAGAAATTTTACTTTCCTTAACCTTACTCCACGACATAAGAGTTCTATGTTGTGTATCATGTGAAACTTCACAAGGTACCATTCTCAAACTAGATTGATAGCTATTATCATAAGCAAATTTTGGTTTTAATAGATACTGGTTCCAACTACTCTCAATTTCCATAGCACAAATTCATAACATATACTTAAGTATTTATATCACCCTCACTGACTATCCTTCTGCCTAAGGATAAAAAGCTATGCTATAAGCTAGTCTAATGTCTAATGCTTTTTGTAACTATTTCCAAAGTTTAAAAAATAAATGAGGATTTTTGTCAGTAAAAATAATCACTGGCTCACTATAAAATCTAACTATTTCATCCATATGTAGTTTAGTTAGCTTCTCTATTGAATAGTCCCTCCTGATCGGGATAAAATGAACTTGTTTTGGTTATTCTACTAACAACCACACATACAACCACACATTTACCTCTGATGAAAGGTAAACCTTTCATAACACCCTGATCACTTTTTCTCATTTCCACTCTATTATTGCTATAGGATACGGCCATATAGAAAGATTTTAGTGTTCAACTTTCCACTAGTTGGCATGTCAAACACTTATAACCTATTCTGTCATATTCTTTTCATAGCAGGCCACCAATGTTGAGACTTTAAGTCTAAGTACAATTGTGTGTTTCTAAGATGCATAGAATAAGGAGCCTCATATGCCTCCTTTAATACCTATACCCTTGAGTCATCTATACTAGGTACACACAACTTGTTCTGACAATATAGACATCTTCCATCTGTGAATTCAACCTTGTGGCCTTTCCCTCATTAATTGTACTTGCCATTTGAACCAGTAGATCATCTTTCATCTAAGTGTCCTTAATCTGCTATTTAATATTTTGATCTCTCTTATAACTCAGCTAACACAACATGCTCTAAAGTGTGCTGCCTTTTAGTATACATAACTTTTAAAGTCACCATAACTTCTTGCTCAAGACATTTGTCACTACATTGGTTTCCCTGTATGGTAATTAATCAAACATAATCTTTCATTAGCTCCAACCACCCTCTTTTAACCTCTTATTCTCTCTAGCTGTGTGAGGAGGTATTTCAAACCTTTATAACCTATATATATGTAATGTTTCTCTTCATACTAATAGTGCTTCCATATCCTCAAAGCAATATAATAACAGGTAACTCTGACTTATAAGTAAGATGATTCCTGTCATATGAATTTAAGTGTCTTAAAGCATAAGCTGTTATTTTCCATCTTATCTTTATCATACTACGGTTACTTTGATCCCTTCTATTTAAATTATGTGCCATAGAAGAGCAACTTCCCTTAGCCAGGGTTTACACTTGTTGAGCTTGGCATACAACTATTTCTCTCTTAGGGTTTGTAACACAACCCTAAGATGTTATTCATGCTCTCCCTTATTTCTACAATACACTAGAGAATCATTTATGAACATCATCATAACTATTCCATATCAAGTTAAAAAACCTATTCATCAGGTCTACAAAATTACTGGTGCTTAGGTAAGCCTAAGTGTCATCACCAAAAATTCACATGCATGTATCAGGTTCTACAAATAGTTTTAGGAAAATCAACCTGCTTCATTCCCAGCTGGTGGTGTCCAAATCATAAATCAATCTTTGAGATTACATCGACACTTTTCAATTAATTCAAAAAGATCATCTCTTCTGAGTAAAGAGTATCAGGGCTATGCCCAGATGCACCTCAAATTCAAAGTCCAATTCCCTCTAAGATGGTAAGCCTAGTAACTCATCAGAGAATACATCAAAAAATTCTAGAATAATTAGAATATGTGCCAAATCAAAGTTAGAAACATTTAAGTTAGTAACATGAGCCTATTATACTTCACACCCTTTTTGCAGAAAAGTTTTAGCTTTAATAGTGGGGATAAGATTATTCAAAACACTTCTCTCACCATCCTATCACTATCTGTATTTTCAAGTCATACGTTCATTTTGTCAAAGATCTCTTATAGTTCTCTTCTTCTATACAATTTAACTACTTCAAAATTCTATCTTATCTAGCCATATTTGACTCTAGTAGCATTATCCTCTTTCCTCCCTAAGTAGTTAATAGCTCCGTATTTCTCTAGCCTTTTTAATGAAATGTCCTATGAAGGAGCTAATGGTAGGGGTGGAGATGAATTAGTAATAGTAGTAATTTCTTGAAATAGAACAACTATCTACTGTACTAGAGCAGGAGATGCTTTGGCCTATTATTAACTAGGCTTTTATGGTTATGGCAGTTATACAACATTACCAAGTTCAGGTATAGATGCATTACCTGTCCTTACACCTTTATGGGTGCATAATTAGCCACTTTCTTTGCCTTTCCTTCAGATACCTAATCAACCATATTTTTACTAGTAAAGGACTTATCTATTAGCCTATATAGTGTAACAGTTCAACGGAATATAACCTTAGACAATGGCACTCATGTACATGACCTAGGAATATTAAACTTATGCTCTGATACCACAAAATATCACACCTCCTACCAGTTTTTTTTGAAGAAAATCCAATAATCGGTGCACTTCCCATTAGGTCACACATCCTTAACTTCTCTCTCAACCATTCAATTAAATTTTACTTGTTCTGTATTATTTACTTATGTCTGACTCTAAATCTGATCCTATCTATTTCTATAGTCCATTTAGGATAATACCAGTATGTTCATGTCCTTACAGAGTGATTTTAACATAATCAGACAATTCCTAAAAACCTAAAAGTATAACGACTGCCCGGATTGCTATCCCAAAATGAAACAACCTGTAAAACATTTCTATAACAAATTCTTACACCTCCTAGACCCTTCTAATCCCTTAGATATCAACCTATCATCATCATCAATCAAATAGCAACACAAGCCTCAAGCAATAATTAGAAAAATCATAGACATAGAGCCTCTGGCTCACAAATCAAATCATCAAACAAAGGTGATTACATATAATCAAGATAGTCGGGTAAAGACTTATTACAAAAAAAAATATTTTCTTGTTATAAACAAAACCTTTTATAAGATACCCCATTTCCCACCTATGGACATGAGTGCAAAACTATAACCTAAGCACATGGCAACTGTACTTACCTATCCTTTGAACTTTGACTACATGCACTCCGAGGCTACCTACATGTTTTGAGTACCTACACTGCAAAAGTAGTATGCAAAGTATATAATACTAGGAAGTGAACTCAAACATTTAAATCATGTCATTCAAGTTATCTTGCATTTATACAGAAATTATATTCATTTTGTTCTATCAATTATAACATTATCAATTAAAGAGTGCATTCATCAAAATGATCCCACTACACTTCTTACTCAACTATTAATTACTATTCAGGTAATATCTTAAAATTCCATCTTTAGTGGTGATTTACCATTATCAATGATAATCTATTTTAACTTAAGTCACTGGATCCCTGATTAATCATTTGGCCAAATAACTAAAATACCCTTGCTTCTATCTATCCATTTATTGCTCATATAATCATTTAGAGCTCAGCTAGAATATAAATTTAAGCTATTTCCAAATATACTTTGCAAGGCATTATGAATTAATAAAGGTGGTACATACTATGCATGCAAAACTACCACATTGCCCTTATAAAAATTCAAGTTAATAAAACCTTTAGTTAACTATTATATTCCAAGCAATTCACAAATTCAAGTCATTATTAAAGATAACATTTACGGTGCTATATTATCAAGACAATAAATACTATGCAAAATTACCAAAATACCCCTAGTCATAGATTCTATAGTAATATACAGAGATTCATGCCTAATTAAGCCTTTTTATTGCCTATTAGTCCTAATTTAATCCATTGTTATTTATTTCCTTAAATTATCTAGCCCAGCTAGGAAAATGACACCAACATATACTGGACCTAGAGGGAATGAAAATAGTGTAGTGATCCATATTTTGCACCCTGACCACTGCACTGCCCTGATCGAGAAAAAGCCCACAGTTAACTTTGATTGTCTAACTAGTACAGTGGTCTTACGGGACCTATACCGCTACACTGATAAAATCAAGATAGTGCTTACAATCTAATCTGATAGTCTAGCTAGTGCAGAGGTCCTCCAAGACTTACGTCACTGTATTGACAAGATCGAGAGAATGCTTATAGTCACATCAAACTGCCTAGCTAGTGCAGTGGTCCTTCGGGACCTATGTTGCTGCATTAACAAGATTAAGAGAATGCCTACAATCACATTTGACTATCTAACTAATGCAGTAGTCCTCTGAGACCTACACTGTTGCATGGCCAAGATCAAGAGAATGCCTACAATCACATCTAGCTATCTAACTAGTGCAGTGGTCCTTCAGGTCCTATGCCGCTTCACCAGTAAGATCAATATTGACTTAAAATGGCAAGGATAGAAAGTTGTCTATCTAATAGACTAGTACAGTGGCCCTAATATGGACATAGGCCACTATACCCACCTTATCTGAAAATAGTTAGTGTAGTAGCTGCTAAGAATCCCTAAGTTAACTGATCAACCCATCTAGTAGGTATCTATCTAATAGGCCACCTAACCTTAATTTATGTCCATTTCTTTATCGATTACCTTTTTATAATATTATTAACTTAAAACTAGACAGTTATTATTTTTATAGCATAGTTGAAATTTAGCCTGGTCTAGTCTAGCCATAAATAGGCTATACCGGGTGAATTCTCAAAAATATTTCCAAGAATTGAAATTGTAATTAATTATGGTATATTATGCTTAATTCTATTCCATTAGTGTTTCATAATTATTTGCCATTTTCTATCTAGTGGTATTTTTTCAGGTACTAATCAACTGGATAGTTAGAGGTCATTACGGCATGTTTTAAAAGCAAATTATAGATTAATTTCTTAGCCTTTTTAGTGTAGTTTTCACCATTGTTTACACAAAGTTTATAGGCCCTAAGCCATATAATCATTAGGCCATTTCTAAGGCCAAAATATAAGCTTAAAAGCCATTACATTAAATCATAGGACAAAACCATCAAAGTCAAACATTATAATACATATTAGTCATTTATAAGCCATAACCCTAATAAGCATATACAAACCACTTTTTATACCTTATTTCTAGCCAAGTTTTAAGGTCATTTCCAAGTCATTTTTCATGCCATTTCTTGACTACTTTTCATGCCATTTGGACTAAGTACATTACAATCATTGCAAGCTATTTAAATTATGCCAAGACACTCACTTTATGTCATGTTATGTCTCATTAGGCAATTTTCCAAGCTTATTCTTAACTAGTTACTAGGCCTTTTAAAGTATAACTTGTAGTCTCATTTCATGTTATCTTAATCATGTCTATTATCTTAATTTCATGCCAACCAAGTTAGGCTAAACCCTATGCATATTATTAAGCCTTACCATACATCCAAATTACACATATATTAGCACCTTTTTCATATTATTCTCTTTGGTGTAAGTCTCGACCATATATTAATCATATCCTTAAACATACAATCATTTGTTTTCAATCATACATACTTGCATATTAACATAATATGAGTGCACTTATATACACACATTCTAATTCTTAAACCATTTAAGCTAACATATTCTTGCTACATGCTTCAGCCATAAACAAAACTCACCTATACACATGCCTTCATCAAACACATCAATACCCTAATCCACACTTACATCAAAACCTACCTAAAAGCATGCCAATTACCAAGTAACATAACTTTAGTAATAGCCTTAGGCTAGCTCTCAGCTACTTACTCATAATCATCAACTCCACATAATTCAAATCATACAAGTAATTAACTACCACTAATCAACCTAAAAACCTTGCTCATTGTACAATCACCATGTTAAACCCCTACATGCTTACACTAGGTCCCTAAGCATCTCTCGGCCAGCTAACACTCCCCACACCACAAGCAAATTCTTATCAAGCATGTTCATTTTCCTATAAACAATTGGCCATTATCCTATGGATTCTAAGTGGACTTAAAGGTCCCCTCAATTAGATACTAAACTTAACAATCCTGTAGCATATTTCCAACCTTTAGAGGTCAAATGGCATGAAGAAAATACTAAAGTTCACTTTGCTAGTAAGGAACACACTTAAAACTCCAATTACACAAGTTATCTAGCCCTTCTATAGTAGCTTCTCCCCTACTCTTCCAACCTTTCCTTACCTTATTTTACCTTAAACCAAGACCACACACATCCCCATAGATGTTAGGCACCTCAATGAACCATTTCCAGCCAAGAAATCATAAGAAAAATTAAAGAGAGGGCAAGAAAACTAACCCATAGTGCCTTGATGGACTGTTCTTGACTAGAAATCTTTGGTGAATTTTAATTTATTCATGAGAGCTACTTTGGGGCTCATTCTTCTTTTAGAATTTCCCTAACACATAGAAAGGAGAAGAGGTTAAAGATGGAGGATTTCTCCCCTACTGGCGTTGATTTTAGCATTAGCCAAGGGGAAAATCCTCTTTTTTGGTGAGTGGATTTTTCCACTTCTCAAAGCAAATTTCCTCTTATAAAAGGCCCTATGCCAGCTGGCAAGTGTATAAGTGGGGTACACGGACACCCAAACCATCTCGAAACAGCTCAATTTTTAACAAAACTTTGAAAATTCACCAAAATTCACACAAACCTCAAAACATTACACTGTTTATTTTAAAATTCCTATTTTAATCCCTCTACATGCTCGTAATTTTCATAGCCAAATTCCATTGATTGGGTAGTTTTTAGACTGCCTCAATTTGCATGCTAACCTTGCAAATTTTGAGAATTTGCAAATGACCTCAAAATTCAAAAATTCTTTCACCAGTGGACTCAGTGGAATTTTTAAGCTTCGAAGTTTGCTATTTTTGGGTCTGTCCAAGCATATCTCAGGTCATTCCTGGCTTGACTAAATTTTATTATGTAAATCAGTAGCCCACTATTCGGAATGAATTATTGATTCTACTAAATCTTTAAATTTTGCCTTTTTCATTAGTTTAAAGCCCCTTAAAGTTCTAGGACCAGTGCCGCTACTTTGGTTTATATGCAAGTGACCTGGCAGTCTAGGCACACTTCTTGAACCCAATGGCATTATTTACGAAGCCTTAGAACATAAGAGTTACAATTTCATCTTAATGAAAATCACATCAACATAATAATGGTTTTGTATATGTATAACAAAAGTGCTAAGGTAAAAAATATGCGTAAAGTCAAATATCTCATTATATGATGCATGTTATCTAAAATTTGCAATTTGTTGGATTTTCTCATTTTGTATGTTCATTTTTATCATTAATTAATTAAATAATTACCCATATAAAAGAAAACAAGATCCCATGGATAACAGGGTGGAAGGCCAGTACGACCTTTAATGACCCAAAAGCCATACACGATGGTAAGTTTAAAGATTGATTATAACATAAGCCCATCGACCGAATCATCACATAGGTATGTAAACCAATATCAACATAAGTCCAAAGACTAACATAGTATGCATAAGGCCATTATGACCAAAATATGAACCCAAGGGTCCATCTATCAACGTAAGTCCAAAGATCAATA
>CANXYI010589980.1:0-13505 GCA_948208565.1 Hura crepitans
AAAGGAAAAAAAAGAGAAAAGAAAAATTCTATCACTGTTTCAGCATAAACGAGCAAGCAAAAGCAGTCTGGCAGATCGACAAGGCGAGCCGGCCACGTAACTGTTGGATTGGCATTGAAACTGTAAACGTCGCCGTTTTCAATAACTGCAACGTGCTCCCTTTTATTATCAGACATGTTGGGCCGAATGTGCTGAGAACTTAGGTACATGTGGCCCATTACACGTTAATTTCCTGACCGCATTAAAATTAAAATATATATATATATAATTTTTTTTACATATGATAATTAATAATTAGAAGGATCATTAAAGACTTGATCCATAAAATAAATTTTTCATTTTAATGAATTTATCGTAAATAAAATTTGGTTAAAATTTAAAATAAGTCCTTATCGGAATTATATATACAAGGATGATTTGTTTAATTACAGTTTGTACGTATTGCAAGGCCGGCTTTTAACCTTTCGTGCTTTCAATTTATAGTCGTCTCCAATTCCAATGGAACTCAGAAAACTTTCTCAATACCCATCTTGCAAAAATTATCCTCTCTCACAAGGAAAAAGAAAAAATTCCAATTAATGGGGGATTTGAAAGGAATAACAAAAGCAAGAATGGAGCTGGAAGAACTGTACCTGGGAATTCCAGATGATTCAGTAGATCTCACATTTCAAGATCTTGCCAATGTTGAAAAGAGGAAACCCACTGACCTGGAAACAATCCAAGAATCCAAACCCTCTAACCATGCTTCTCCTCTTAACAAATTGCCTAGTCTTGACTTCAATAGAGGTTTGCAAGGAACCAAGAGCCATCATCATCATCATCTTGACCATCTTGGTCATCATGTGCATACACTTGAATCCCATAGTGATCATAGGCTCCACCACAACCACCATATTGATATAGAAGCCATGCATGCTTCACACGGTCGTCATCATCATGCAATGGAGAATAGCAGAGCATATGATGATATAAGCGTCATGAGCACGAATTCCATGTATCAAGGAACAGGACGTCGCCGTGCAGGGATACCTCATTCCAATGTTTGCGCCATTTGCTCCACTTATATCTATATTTTCAGGCATCGCTGTTTGGTAAGGACATATATATTGTATTCATAAAGAATAATATTATTCATCTTCTGGAAAGAAATGTCTCTCTCGATCTGGGGGAGTAGTATTAATTGGATTTTAAAATCTCAACTTTGAGTTCTCATGTCATATTAGAGAAATTTGAAACAATTTTGCTTTTTATAATAGAGTTGCAATGATGGCTCCATATTACAGGTATGTGGAAGGGTATATTGCAGGAATTGTGTGAACATCGGAATGGGAGACATGACTGAAGGAAGAAAATGCATTCAGTGCTTGGGAAGAAGATTCAGCCAAAGGTAATATTCTATTTCATGCCGAGTTTTTTCTCTTTAAGAACACATAATCAAGTAATATACAGTCACATAAATATTAGCTTAATACAAATTCGAGATACATGGATTGTTGGATAATGTGTAATTGTAGATACATAGAGAGAGCAGGGAATGTGGGGTGGTGTTGTTTTGGATATCCAAGCAGAGTGAAGCAGGCGGAGCTGAGGTGGGCAGAGAAAGGGCCAAGAAGAAGCGGAGAGAAGCAATACGGTCAGAGCACTATGATGTCAAGATCAACCACCCCAACGAGGCCGCGTGTTAGCACTCATTCTCCATCTTTTGCCTCCAGCATTTCCTATTCCCCTTATTCTCCTAATCATCATCATCTCCCTTTGTAGAATTTCACTCTCCCAGAACCATGGAAGTTGAACTTTTATATTAGCATCTTTTCTTTCTTATTAATCTCTTTTTAATGCTATTGATTCTGACTTTATTTTGTCGACCTTCTCTTTGATAAAAGCTTTATCGCTTGTTCAATTAATTCTTTACTTGGTAGTTTAAATACAGAACTTTAAAATTCAAGTTGCACGACTGTCCATACAAAAATCATTAGTGTTCTGAATCTTTTATGCTTCCGTGTTGTGTATTTTACCAATTTCTGTGCTATCGGTAATAACCATGAATTTGGACCTTGGACGATGTGATCCATAATTAAATACAATAATCATTGTCTCAATGTTGTTAAATAAATATTAGTTGTTGATCAGGCATATAACTAATACTTACATGGTGTATTAGAGTTTAATTGAAAAAAAAAAAGAGTAAAGATGGGGAATGGACTTTGTCCAAGTTTTAAAGGACACAGTACGTAACGAGAAAGTCCAAGTTCCATTTAAATGTATATCTGAGGTCGCAGGCGCAAAATAACTAATAATTGGGGATGAGATGAGAGGAAATGGGCATAAACCTTTAACATAATTGTTGTATTGACGAAAGATGAAATGAGATATTTGCTTAAAGCTTGGTCTCGTGCCCTATCAAACTAATAAAAGTTATGAACTGGCATTGGCGACATATGGAGAAAGACGAAATGACCATCATCATGCATTCTAGAATGGCCAAAAAGTGGATTTAGAAGACAGATGAAGTGTCCAAATGTTGCATACCTTTTAACCCTTCTAACACCCTTCATTATGCTTTTAGAAGATGGAAAGGCATTCAAACGGATTCACTCACAGAATTAATTGTCCATTTCCCTATTCAAGCCTATCAGCTGTTTTTGCATTGTCAATTCAATTCATTTCATTTAACATCAAAGGAGGAAGGAATTTTTTTTTTTTTAAAGAAAAAAAAAGGTAGGACAACGAGGCGAAGAGTTCCAAAACATTACAGAAGGATAAAATTTAGACTCTCTAGCTTGCAAGTGAGCCTCAACCATTTCATTCCGATCCACCCATCTTACTGAATATAGTATTACTTGTACCATTTTTTTTGCAGTCCACAATTGAGAGTTCCTCAGGTTTGATCATCTACTTCCGAGCAGAAACCTTTTTGAATCAGTGAAAAAGAAACATAGAAATTTCTAATTTGCAAAATTCAAGGGAAAAAAAAAAGACTAACAAAAACTGTACATTATTCTTGGATAACAGCCACAAAAGCTACTGAGTGAAGCTATCAACAATAAAATGCAGAAAGAGAAGCCAATAATTAACTATTGTATTTTGCTGTACCAGCCCCACGAAGCTTTACTTCTGTTTGAACACTTTCCTGGTCAATGCTTGGATTGGACATCCACAACCATGATTTGATTTCTCCCGTCCTTATTTCCATCATTTTACGAGACATGCAATTGATTTCAGATTGTGTACCGTATAACTGAATCGGTTTCCAACTTCTTTGGAGGAAAGCCTAGTAGTATCAAGGAGAAAAAAAGGGTCACCTATGTCATGACAGTGTGTTTGGTGTCCTGCCGCCTCTTGGTAAGATCTTTGTGTCTCTGATCGAGGTCATCTTGATTTTCAGTGCTAATAGTGACATCCTCCTCTCTCATGAGGTATTTGTCAACCTGGGTAGCAGCTTGACGCCCCTCTGATATTGCCCATACAACCAAGGACTGTCCACGCCTGCAATCCCCAGCTGCAAATACACCTTCCACACTCGTTGAGAAGCGCCCATACTCTGCCTTGAAGTTTGATCGATTGTCTCGCTCCAAGCTCAACTTCTCTGCCACATTCTGAAATATCCAAATGCCATGATAATTACTGTTTAGTGATGAGAACACCCATATTGACCAAAATGCTTATTATCTAAAAATGAAGTAATCGCTCCTGTTGTTTTTCACATGCGAGCAAAAATGTAATTGGAAGGATAATACTAACCGCCTCAGGACCAAGAAAGCCCATGGCTAGTAGGACAAGGTCAGCCTCAATAATTTCCTCTGTGCCTTCAATTTCCTTGAATTGAAATTTCCCACTAGCATCTTTATCCCAGTGGACACGTACCACCTCGAGTCCTTTCACATTCCCATTTTCATCTCCAACAAACCCTTTGGTCAGCACCTCATAGGACCTTGGGTCTTTGCCAAACTTAGCAGCAGCTTCCTGGTGCCCATAATCTACGCGGAATATACGTGGCCACTGCAATTATGCAGGGAATTAGAAACCATACATAATTATCAAACGAAATTAAAACAAATAAACATCAAGCACCAATAATTTCAACAAGGAAAAGTCGTCATTATTAATGGCTGAAAAACAAAGGGAGACAGGACAAAAAGCTCCAGTACCACCACTGGTACCATTTTAGAAACAGGAAAGGACATGATCAAACCTGTGGCCAGGGATTGCCAGGAGCTCTACTTCGTGGCGGCTCTGGAAGAAGCTCCAGATTTACAATACTTGTGCAACCATGACGAATTGATGTCCCTATACAATCTGTACCAGTGTCACCTCCACCAATGACTACTACTTTCTTGCCCTTGGCAGACATGTAGTTCCCATCTTGTAGATTGCTGTCAAGCAAACTTTTTGTGTTCACATGGAGAAACTCCATGGCAAAATGGACACCTAATAACTCTCGGCCTGGTACAGGAAGATCCCTACATCCAAAAAAATAAAAGGATGAGACATACGTCTTCTAAACAGTATCGAACCTTAAAATGAACTTTCCTCAGATACTGCTTTCCCCGACTACCTTGGCTTTGTGGCTCCAACTGCTAAAACAATAGCATCATTCTCCTCACGAATCCGATCAAGAGAGTATAGAGGATCAATTCCAACATTAGCATTGACCAAAAAATTTACGCCTTCCTTGGCCATCAGGTTAACACGACGCTGGACTATGTCCACTTTGTCAGCCTTCATGTTGGGAACTCCATACATCATAAGTCCTCCAATTCGATCAGCACGCTCATACACAGTCACTAAGTGGCCCATTCTATTCAGTTGATCAGCAGCAGCCATGCCAGCTGGCCCACTTCCAACAATAGCTACCCTTTTTCTGCAAGCAAAGTCATATATCTTAATATGAGCTACTTTTAAACCCACAAATACATATAAAAAACAATATTTGAAAATTCATCTACAAGTGGAGATATATCCATTGGATGGTCAGCCAAATATTGAGCTTTACAGTCAATGCACAACCTAGAAAATTTTATTTTACTCTATTAGTAAGAGAAGCAACACTGGAATGCACAATAGGCTACTAATTATATAGCTAAAGAAAAGAAAACGCATACCCAGTTCTCCTGAGTGGCGGCCGTGGGACCATCCACCCTTCCGCAAATGCCTTGTCAATGATGGCACATTCAATGCTTTTGATAGCCACAGGATTCTCAATGATTCCAAGAACACAAGAACCTTCACAAGGTGCAGGGCACACTCGGCCAGTAAATTCTGGGAAGTTATTTGTCTCTAAGAGACGATCTAATGCTTCGCGCCACCTATTTTGGTAAACTAATTCATTGAATTCAGGTATCTTATTCCCCAGGGGGCAGCCAGAGTGCTCCTGCATTATTTCATTTGGCAGACTTAGCAGATATAAATAGTTGGATACAAAATAATTGAACTAAAAATTGAAGATTCGGCAATCCTCACCTGATGGCAGAAAGGAGTACCACAGTCCATGCAACGAGCTGACTGAGTATTTAAAAGTGGGCTAGGTTTTGATTCCTGCATAACTTCCTTCCAGTCATTCATTCGAACATTAGGATCTCTATATTGCACGCCCTCACGCTCATAAGTAATGAACCCTCGGTGTTTAAGAGCCTTATTAACCTGAGATGGCCTCCTCAATGGTTCAGAATCTTCAACCTTCTGCAAATTTTTTGAAAAGTATGTTATGTTAAACCATCATGCAATGCGAACCTATTTTCTTTCAAAAACCATGACCAAAAGGGTTACGGATATACAATTGACAATCTGCACCCAACACCCAGCTCAGATCCTAATACCTGGACCAAACTGCGCATGTTCATTCATTATGCAATGCATAATCATTATAGTGTGAAAATTCACCTGACTGGATTTCTCCATCAAGGATGCAGCTGCCATCTTCTTGAGCTCCTCAAAAGCATCCTTCTCCGTCAACTCTACTGCATCCTGCTCGGCAACTTCTTTACCAGAAGCCTCCTCAGGCTCGTTTAGAGCTCTTTCTTTTTTCATGTTTGCAAGGACACGCTTGTAATCCCTTGGGAAGACCTTGACAAATTTTGGCAGTAGAGCATCAAAATCAGCAAGCACTTCTCTAGCCAGCTGGCTTTTTGTGTGACGCAGATGTTGCTGTATCATCATTCTGAGGGTCATAATATCCTCTTCTTCTTCAACTTTATCAAGATCTACTAGCTCTAGATTGCATCGGGAATGGAATGTCTCATCCACATCCAGAACATAAGCAATACCGCCACTCATACCTGCAGCAAAATTCCTGCCAGTTTTCCCAAGCACAACAACAGTTCCACCAGTCATGTACTCACATCCATGGTCCCCAACACCTTCTACAACTGCCCTGACCCCTGAATTACGCACACAGAATCTTTCTGCAGCCATCCCATTGAAATATGCCTCACCATTTGTGGCTCCATAAAGAGCTACATTTCCAATAACAATGTTCTCTTTTGGATCAAATAAGCTACCTTTTGGAGGATAAACTACAATCTTGCCACCTGATAATCCCTTACCAACATAGTCATTGCTGTCACCCTCTAGCTCCAATGTAATGCCGGGGCAAAGAAAAGCTCCCAGACTCTGCCCTGCACTTCCTGTAAGCTTAACATGTATAGTGTCTGCAGGAAGCCCTGCCAAGTGGTAACACTTAGTGACCTCATGACTAAGCATTGTCCCAACAGCGCGATTCACATTGCAGATTGACGTGTCAATGTACACAGGAAGACCTCTGTCCAGAGCTGCATGGGCAAGTGATATCAACTTTAGATCCAAAGCCATGTCCAAGCCATGATCTTGCTTTTGGACACAATATTGTGCAGCTTCAGGACGAATGTCAGCAGCAGGTCTAAGTAACAGGGAGAGATCAATATTTTCCAGCTTCTCATTGTTCTTAATGACTTCTTTATCGATCTCGAGCATATCTGAGCGACCAACCATCTCATTAACTGTACGGAAACCAAGCTGAGACATTATCTCCCTGAGCTCCTCTGCTAGCATAAAGAAGAAATTAATGACATGCTCAGGTTCTCCGGCAAATTTTTCCCTCAGAACTGGATCTTGAGTGGCAATACCAACAGGACAGGTGTTCTTGTGGCATTTTCGCATCATGATGCAGCCAAGTGTTATAAGGGGTGCAGTACTAAAGCCAAATTCTTCTGCGCCAAGAAGAGCAGCAATAGCCACATCTCTTCCGGTTTTCAGTTGGCCATCTGTCTGAAGAATTGTGCGGCCACGAAGGTTATTAGCAACAAGAGTTTGGTGGGTCTCAGCCAAACCTAGTTCCCATGGAAGCCCAGCATTCTTTATACCAGTCCATCTAGAAGCCCCTGTGCCTCCATCATGACCTGATATAAGCACATGGTCAGCGTGACCCTTCACCACTCCACTGGCAATTACGCCAACACCAGCTTCAGACACTAATTTGACACTAATTCGAGCTCCCGGATTTGCATTCTGCAATAAGTAAAAGCATTAGGAGGGAAAACAAATGGATGGATAGAATCCATATCTATTCCTCAAATGATCTCTACGTATTGCAACACAGCTCCTTAGAAGGGAAAAGATACTTGAGAGTGGAAAAAGCTCAAAAGACTACAATGTTCCAACATAACAGAGTACAGAAAGCAGTAAATATTCATACTTTAAGGTCGTGGATCAACTGGGCAAGGTCTTCAATTGAATAGATATCATGATGAGGAGGAGGACTGATAAGTCCTACTCCAGCCGTAGAATTTCTAGTAACTGCAATATCTCCTATGACCTTGTGACCAGGAAGCTCACCTCCTTCCCCAGGCTTGGCACCCTGTGAACCAGCCCAAAGCATACTCAGAACAACAATTGTAGGTTCATGAAACAAGTCAGCTTACAGTCTCACTGAATGTCAAAGTATGAGTAAAAGATGCAAACGCACCATGGGTGCTTTTGCAATGCAAGCATCATCTACCACAATATAAATCCATAAACAATAGGGACCTCCGTTCCAAAAGGAAACAAGGGCTAAATGGGAACATGCAATCACCAATTAGCAGACATTGTTAACTGATTCTATTTTTAAGATACCTGAGCCATCTTGATTTGTAGTTCATCAGCATTTGTAAGATAATAACTTGAAACTCCAAATCTCCCGCTTGCAACTTGCTTGATTGCACTCCTCTTTGGATTCATTGAACCATCAGGAAGAGGCTCCATTCGAGATGGTTCTTCACCTCCCTCACCTTTAGAAACAATATGAGAAAAGATTATTTTATACACACACAAATTAAATAGTAAACAGCATACATAGACAACAATTTAGGCCTCCATCAGCTGAAAACTTTTTTTCCCAAAAAGATAAAAGAAAAATTATGAATTGGAAATAGAACAAGTTAATTAAGCAATTGTTATGAGACTCTGAAATAACCAGGTAATATAGAAAGTCCTAGCTATTCGAAAAATCATGAAAAGGATAAATTAAAATGCACCTGTGTTTGATTTCCCTCCAATTTTGTTCATAGCCATGGCCAATGTTGTGTGAGCTTCCAATGATATTGAACCATAACTCATAGCCCCAGTGCAAAAACGTTTAACAATCTCACTGGCGAGTTCCACCTCCTCCAATGGAACTCTTACTTCTGCCTCCTTGAACTTTAAAAGCCCACGTAAATTACAGGCTTTGTTCAACTCCTGAATGCGTCTAGAATATTCCTTATAAGCTGCCACACTATTACTTCTGGCAGCTTCTTGAAGTTTTGCTATAGCAAAAGGATCATTCAAGTGGATCTCACCCCCTTTTCTCCAATGGTAATCTCCAGGATTCGGGAGTGCTACAGATTCAGCACTTCCAGGAGGGTAAGCCCGGGAAGGGAATGCCAGCTCATGCAAATGAAGGGCATCACGAGCAAGCATCTCAAAAGTTGCTCCCTCTACTCTGCTTGGAGTTCCTGCAAAGCACTTCTCAATCACTTCAGACGAAAGACCCAGCGCTTCAAAAATCTGAGCACCCTTGTATGAGGCCAGTGTTGAAATCCCCATCTTAGCAAGAACCTTCATCATTCCATAATTGCTTGCCTTGAAATACTTTTTTACAAGCTCACCCTTTGAATGGAACTCTCCACTAGATTTTGGTGGGATCTTCCCATCAACTTGCAACCTCCAAATGGCTTCTATGGCTAGGTATGGGCAGATGGCATCAGCCCCAAATCCAACCAATGTACAGAAATGGTGTACTTCACGTGGTTCTGCAGATTCTACTATCAAACCTATTCTGGTACGCTCAAGCTTTTTAACTAAATGGCGATGAACAGCACCAACTGCCAAGAGGGAGCTTACAGCCACTCGTTTTGATGAAAAGGCTACACATAAAAGAATGACCAACAAGAGAAAGATACACAAATTAGTTTATTTACCAGTAAAATCATTCAAGAATCGGTGAATAGTAAACCAGTTACCTCTGTCAGAAAGAACCAACAAAGTATAGCCCTCTCTAATTGCTTCCCGTGCTTCAGCACAAATCCTATCTAAAGTTTCCTCCAATCCCCTCCTACCTCGGTCCCTTGAATAAGTTATGTCAAGAACTTTGCTTCGCCAACCTCTATAATTCATCTTTTTTATTGCCTCCATTTCTTCAATGGATAAGAGAGGACCTTTCAGTGATAGGCGATGACATTGTTGCTCAGTTGTTTCTGTCAGATCACCCTCTGGTCCAATCATGCATTCCATGGAAGTGACTATCTTCTCTCTAATAGGATCAATTGGAGGATTTGTTACTTGAGCAAACATTTGCTTGAAATACTCAAAAGTTAGTTTTTCCCTGTCAGACATAACAGCCAACGGAGCATCATTTCCCATTGACCCAAGAGCCTCAGTCCCATCTTTTGCCATAGGAAGCAACAACATCTCCAGGGCTTCAACTGTATAACTGCACAAGTTGTACAACCAGAATATTCATAAACATTTATAAGAAAAATAGATTTGAAGAATACTTGGGGCAGCTGCAGTTTCACATACCCAAAAGCTTTAAGTGGTGCCAGCAGACCATAAATGCCCATGTTCTCCATGTTGTAATCATCATCAGACGCCTGAAGTTACAAAAGTCCATACCACAATTAGAATTGCCTATGGAGAAACAGTAGGATAAGTCGAGCATTATACAGTTTTTTATATGGTTCTTACAGGAGTAACTCCAGATATAGCAGGAACAGCCACATCAGATTCTGGAACTGCCGCAACAATTTCCCTAAGTTCAATATTTTGCCTTTTCAGCCAGTCACCATAGGGCCTTGCTAAGGAGTATTGCTGCTTTAAGGCATCATCATCAACAACAATATGCTTCTCAAAATCGACCAGAAGCATCATACCAGGGTTAAGTCTTCCTTTCCTAAGAACATCTTCAGGTGGAATGTCGACAACGCCAACTTCACTAGCCATAATAACTCTTCCACTCTGTGTAATGTAGAACCTACCTGGACGTAGTCCATTGCGATCCAGCGTAGCTCCAAGGTACCGACCATCTGTAACTGCAAAATCACATCCATGTGAGTAAAAAGCTCAAAAACTAATTGTTGTGTAAATACTAATGAAAAGCATATAATAATTATAATATGATTACATGAAATTAGTGCAGGCCCATCCCATGGCTCCATAAGGGCAGAGAAATATTCATACAAGGCCTTTCGATGAGGGTCCATATTTTTATCATTCTGCCAAGCCTCAGGAATCATCATCATCATAGCTTCAGGAAGACTTCTGCCAGCTCGAACAAGAAGCTCAAGCACACCATCAAAAGCCCCTAAGACAAGGAAAATTTTTAATAGGAGCCAATCAAAGATTCAAAAAGTCGAAATACAAACAAAGAACGCATTTATCTCAAGTCAAGCATCTTCAACCACGTCTTAAAAGCTTCACCTGAGTCGGAAGAACTAGCATCCACTATAGGTAGAAGCTTCTTCATCTCATTCTTGGAAAGACCAAGCTCCTTGCACTTTAATAGACCCTCACGTGCTTTCATCCTAAACAGCCAGATTTAAAGTTCATAATTTATTTGATTACGTAAAATGAGATCCACTTATTCCTAAAAATCCAGAAAGGAAACAACAAAAAGGTTTAGGATGATCTTATAGTTACTCAGCAGCATACCAGTTCACATTGCCTCTGAGTGTATTAATTTCACCATTATGACCTAAAACACGCATGGGTTGAGCGCGATCCCAGCTGGGAAACGTATTGGTAGAAAAACGAGAGTGTACCTGCATACGTAAAGGGACAACATAGTCAAATTTACAACCCTATTCAATCAATTGGTAATTGAGGAAATGATCTGAATACCACAAACATGAAAGTCTTCGGGCCACTTCGATAATCTTTATATGGATGCTCCAACAAAACTAGCAAGTGACCTAAGCTACATTGACTAACATATTTTCCTTCTAACCAACAACTGGAAATTTCCACCTCAAACAACTGATCATAGAGAGTACTGCAGTAAGTGTCTGCAAACAGGATTTACTTTTGACAATGAGGTTCTTACCAACTCAACTCACCCAAGGCATCCATCCAGCATCCAAATTCATTTAGTATTCAAGGGAGTGGAAGAACTTAAGAGATCATTCAAACTTCAATGCCTCAGAAGTCTTTCCTCAACCTTGCATATCTTCAGTTACTGGTGGTTGTCGTGCTGTTTGTTGAAGTATGAGTTAGTGGAGAAGAAGGAAAGTGAATGGATAAAATATTTACCAGGGCCATGTAGCTCGTAAACCTTTCATTGCCAAGATCTGCATAGTAGTACTCTTTCAACTGTACAGGCTTTAATTGACCTTTGTAGACAATTGTCCTGCACGTATCCAAAAAAGAAATCAACGACTTCGCTGAAAAGATTGATATACTCAAGTATGACTTCTACTGAAACAAAAAGCCAAATTTTCTAACAAAAAACCTGGAGGAAAGTGAACATATGTAGAAGTCTCTAACGCCACCATGCTGAAGGTTCAATGCAGCTCTGATAGCGACCATTGAGACTCTTCTCAATATATACATCTGTAAAGATGCGAAATCAAGCATCAAGTTAAATAAATGAAAACTCCCGAAGCAAAAAATAAATCCACTTGTAAGATAGCATAGAAGGTGGGAAAAAAAATTATAAGGCTTTAACTAATGATCCTTGCACCAGTTCTTTGATTGTCGATGTTTTCCTTAACATTATAATCAGTTGGGCATACATTGAAAATTATCTCGCACAGCTAATTGAATATTGTTCATATATATTATAGGACATCTATTTCCCAACTATAATTTGTATATCTGTTAAATCGACAACATGCAGACACAACAAATAGTAAAATAACTCATACATAGCAGAGCATCTTTCTTCACTGAGTTCTTCGGACATAAGAGATCAAAAAGTACCTGTTGTTCAAGATCTGCTTTTGACCTAGGAGTAGGTGTGAGGAAAACTTGCTCAACCACTGGCTCAGTCAGCAAGGCAGCATTGCCCAATCCCGAGTTGTCTGTTGGGACTCGCCGCCAGCCAAGAACAGTATGCCCAAGAGACTCAGCAACCTTAAAACAGAAATACGAACAAGCATAAAATAACAGCAATTTTCTTTTTCTCAAAACGTCGAGATGGGAAGATCAACACTAGCCTTCCGATAAATTTAAAATATATATTGGTACCAAAATGTACCTTAGTGAAGACATTTTTGCTTTCTTCCCGCCGATTCTCTGATGTGGGCAGAAAGAACATTCCAACTGCGTACTCCCCTGATGGGGGTAGCTCAAACCCAATATCATTAGCAACCTGGACAAGGAAATTTAATGGAAATTCACAACCACGATGCTCAACTAATTACCAAAAAGTTATATATAATAATAATCAATTCAATTAATTTGTTCTGCTCAGCAAACAGACAAGCAAATTCCATTCTGAAAAGGCAACATATTTTCTCGGAATATATAAAAAACATATGCAAATGTGAGACAAAAAAAGTCTTGTGAATGTAGATAAAGATTCCACCTTTACAGTCATTTGAAATTTTGAAAAATTATCGGAGCAAAAATTCAAGAATTTAAAATAGAAAAGAGACCTCCTTGTAGAAGTCGTGTGGGAGAGCTACAAGAATACCAGCACCATCACCGGTATTCATTTCACACCCACAAGCACCTCTATGCGCCATGCGGACCAACATCTCCAACGCATCTGTCACCTGCAACAACGAAAACATCCCTTTCAAAACACAAATCAAAATGCATCTGGTCCTAAATCTCCTTCACAAGACATGCACGTTTCTTTTCACGTATACGAACAATACTCACCGTTTTGCGGCTAGTTTCACCGGATAACTCGGCCACAAACCCAACTCCACACGAGTCCTTATCAAAGGACGGATCGTAAAGACCAAGAGGCTTCTCCGGCACTCCAGACAATGCGGAACGAACCACAACGCGAAGCTTTGGGGACCTTCCAGGACCATCCGATTGCCAGAAGTGAAGCCTCTCCGAACCAT
>CANXYI010589985.1:0-10125 GCA_948208565.1 Hura crepitans
ACATATATCAATGACCCGTAGGTATGCTAATAGCTGTTACAATCCTAGTTGATCGGTTAACCTATACAAACTAGGTTATCTAACTATATAGGCATCACTAAAGTCATTATGTTATGTCATTTATACCAATTATACATTGCATACCATCTTTTGACATTTCTTTATCTCATTGGCCATTTCGCACATTAGCATGCCCTAAATCATATGCCCATAGCATATATTACATTATACATAGCATGGCCAACTTAGGCTCAAATTTATATAATAACATCATATGATCACTTATAACTATAGTAGGCTTTATAGATATATGAGGACATCATAAGATATTCAAAATATTGGACTTATGATCAAGGTTCATTCACATGCACATGGTACACGAGGTACAACATGAATTTCATTAACATCATAGAGCTTTTGACCTAAATGTTCAAGAATATAAACTTACATTTCAAGCCCCAAAAACCCTTCAATAAACTCAAAAAAAATATGCCTAAAAGATGGTCAAAATACTCTCAATATCATGACAAAAATCAGGTTGAAAATAGTTTGAAATTTCGTTAAGAAATGAAAAAGTTATAAAGAAGACACTATATGGTCAATAGTGGTCAAAATAGGTCACGGTTATGACCATTTTTGGGTTATGGCTGTAACCCCCTTAAAACTCTAGAAACCTGCATTTTTGGTCTAGAAGGGTCATAAGCATGACTTGCTAAAAGTTAATGGCTGTGAGACCTTATTTTCAGCAGCAAACACACGAATTTCTAGCGATTTTTGTAGAAAATCCATCCATTTTCAAACCTAAACTAAGCAACCTTCAACACCAAGTCAATCACACAAACTACAACACTTATAGAGCATAATTCTCATCAAATGCATAACAAATACACTCAACAAACATCCATATATCATCATCACAATGCACTTATTTCCATATTTATTTCAACTATGCCATATTATACATAATACATTAAATGGTTGATTAAGCCAATTTAAAGTGATTACACTTAATTAACAAGATCGTATGGGACCCCCGAAGTCGGCTCATGTCTTTTCCTTACCTCGTGAGGCTTGGGTTGTCATTTTGGCTACGAATTCAAATGGGTACGAATTTTAATAAATAATATAAAATAATCTAAAGGTTAGAAAAATATTTCGAGTCTAGATACATATTCTATAACATCTTAGGAACCCATGAAAAATAAAATTTACGAAAAAGAAATCCTAGGAAAGAGAAAGTTAGTATTCACCTCAGTTTTTTTCGATTTTTCTCTCAAACTACTTTGCCGTTCTGGACAATTTTGGTGTCTATAGACTCGTCTCAAAATGCTCATCGTTTTAGGTGTAAACTTGCTCGATGGAGAAATCAAGAAGAGAAAGAGAAGTAATGAGGGGGTAGAAATTTGGAGTAGAGGGAGGGAGGATGGTGTTGTGTGTGTGTATGAGGGAGGATGGGATAATTTCCCTTTATGTAGTTTTCAAAAATAATATTTTTCTTTGCTTCGAAAAATTTTTATAACCAATAGAAAAATCAGTTTTTCTCCATTCCTATCCCCAAAATTCCCTAAATTTAAGCCCTAAATTCTCTCAAAATCTCGTGCCTAAATTCCAACAATAACCTAAAAAATTAATCTATTTTCCTTCCCGAAAATTGGGTAAAAATAGTTCTTGAACTCAAAAAATTCTGATTCTAAAGCCATTGGAATATTCAGAATATTTGAGTAGTAGGTTGTAATATTTTTGGATTATTTTGAGCAACTTTTAATTTATTTTATGGTTCAGCTTTACCTGCGGCACTATTCATAAGACACTGCCGTAAAATCTTATTTATCATTTTTAACCATCCGAGTGACTTCGAATTGGCTTTAAACTTTACTCAAAATTCTCTTGTAATTAATACTTCTCATCAATATGCTTAGTGTGACTCAAGTCTCGGGAAGCACTATTCATCTTAGGAAGTACTATTCACGAGAGCTGGATTTTTGGGTCATTACAAACATAACATACATGATTTATCAATGACAGCCATCAAATGATTATCAAAATAAGACATATATCATACAACATGAAACCATTGTTTAGCATATGTTTGTACGGATAATATTAAACAAGATATATGAAATAATAGGTCCATATAAATATGACTTCTCATGAGAGAAGGTCTATATAGACTGCACACAGATCACAAAATGGTAAAAATGTTTATAATAATTATGTGAGCAATCTGAACATTAGCAGAATGATATAAATAGTAACATACTCCTATAATTAGTGTTGTTATTATTAGGAATCACCTTATATATAAAATAATTATGGAAATCCTTGGTTAAAATGATGAACAAATGGATTAAAGTGACAAATTAAGGCTTTAGGCTTTGCCACTTAGTAAAGATTTAAACAACAAGGCAAAAGTATAGAGGATATGTGTGTAAAGTAAAGGCTTTGGACTTTTACCTCCAATGCAATAGAGTTTCTTTAGGATTTCTTAGTTATGTGTAAAAGGATTAAAAAAGTTGTTATTTATAGCCTATGCTAGGGGTTAGTGGTGCTCTGTTGTCTATGTGAATAGAAGAGTAACTAAAATAGAAGTAAAAACCAAATAGGAAATAACTGAAGTATGGCAGATTTTTTAGAACTAGGTCCTGTGGACTTTGTCTTGAAAAAATCTATATAGACCATAGGTTTTAGAGGTCTAAGCAAACCATAGGCCATGGGTTCATTTTACTTTGTTGATGGTTTGTTAGTCCATACGGACTTCGTGATAGCAAGTTTATGCAAATCGATTATCTCCTTAGTCTATGCAGGCTTTAGTTCTTAATTCCTTTGACTTGTTGATTGGGCCAATCTTTGGTGATCATCATGGGCCTAAAACTAGGGTGCTTATAGTTGCCCTATTTTGGTGTGTGTTGTGAAATGTAAATGGAATAGTGCATATCAAAGTAACACACATACTAAGAAAATACTTGTATATAACATTTTGCCTTACGTCTTTGTAACAACCCAAAAATCCTGACTTTTATGAATATTACTTTCTTGGGATGAATAGTTTTCTCAAGACCTACGATACACTGAAGCTATCGGATGAAAGTATTAATTATAAAATAAATTTAGGCAAAGTTTAAAACTAATTGTAAGTCATTTGATTGGTTAAAAATGCTAAGGAAAGTTTTTACGGTAATGTCTTGTGAATAGTGACCAAGGCAAAGTTAAACCTTAAAATATTTTCAAAGTTGTTCAAAAAATTACGGGACTTATACAACCTAATACTCAAGAATTCTAATTAGCCTAATGGCATAAGAATCGAAATTTTTAGAAGTCGAGAAGTATTTTAATTGAATATTGAGAAACATATAAACATTTTTAATCAGTTCCTTTCATTTTTTTAGCTCCGGTCTTTAGAGTGTTATGGAGCCTTAATTAATTTAATTTTTCATGGTTAAATGAGATTAATAAGAGTTAATATGGGAGGAGAGAAATTTGAAGAAAATGCACTTAAAATGTTTTCTTTTCAAAAAATATGTAAAGGTTAACATTTCCTATTTTTGGTCAATGCCATAACAAAACACCCTCTCCTCCTCACTTCAAAAGGCCTTCGGCCACAAGGAGGATTTTTCTCCATTGTTAGCCACTCCACCTCTATTAACCCTCTATTTCTCTCATTTAATGAAATTTAAAGTGTCTCCATAGTCTCTAGATGCAAAATCAAGTGGAGAACTTAAAGGAAACTGAGGGAAATTTTAAGAATTCGAGTTGGGTGAATAGTGACATTTTTTCATTCAGGTAAGAATTTTCATAAATCACTATTTTTCCCTTAATCTAGAGGTGCCCAAGAGTTGTTTAGTGTGGTTGTTTATAATTTTTGATGCCTAAATGAATTTATACAAATTTTTATAAATCGAATTTCTAATGGGTAGTTAACTAATTGAAACGGGTTCGAGATAAGGGGAATTTAAAGGTATAAATGAGCTTCGTGATGTATTTTGGAAACACTAGGTATGTGCAATTGCCTTATCTTGTGTATTTAATGCATGGCCTAATCTTTACATAATGTATGTATATAAGAAAATGTAGGTAAATCAGAAAGTGCATTACATATATGAACAATTGACATGCAAATTATTATTATGGGGTAAGATAAGATATGTATGTATGTAAAATGATGGAAGAAATATTGATATTGGGTGTAAGAGCATGATGGCTGAATAGCCTTAAAAGTGGGTGTGTTGCAATGTGTGTGTAATTAAGCATGCAATGACATTTAATGATGAAGTATGACCCATGAACATGTGATATGGTGGATTTAAATGAAATTGCATCATGTATGTGTATGTGTGTGTGTGAGCGTATGGCTTATGGCCAAATAGCCATTTGAATATGTATATGGGTATATGTTAATTAATGTAGATAAATAGGCATAACTAATGGCTTGCGAATGTTTTTGTATACATAAAGAATGAGATGATGCATGAGTACTAATATATACATGTATGAAATAGTAAAGTTATGAACATATCCTTTATGCATGAATGTATGTAAGTAAGCACCATGTTAGTTATATGTTAAACTTGTGAAATTATGGCATATTAAGATGAAGTAAATGTGAGATTTGATGCAATATGAAATGGAAAATATACATTGATGATTGATGTGTATGGGCTAAATGGAATGACCAATTGTGAGCATGATTGTTGTTATATAAAAGTGTTAAATTTGTGGCTTGAAAACATAGCATGAATATGAGTGTGTACATATATAGTGGCTAAAATGGCCTATTAGTTCTGAATGCATGTATATGGCTTAAAGTGAGCATAAAATGAAAGATATGTGATCATGTGTTAGAAATGGGTTATTAGATGTTAAAATTAAGCATGTAAGCATACAAGGAGTATGTATGACATGAGTGAGTGATTAATGCATGTGACCTTATGCTTAATCACCTAAATATGGGAAATAACATAGTATTCCCAGTTTAATCAATTTTGGTGATGTTAAAATCAAATAAGTTATTTTAAACTTAAATATGATGGTGAAAATTAATAACATGAGAATAGCCTATATGAGCAACAACCTAGAGATGGATAGTTTACCGATCAACTAGGGATGGATAATAATTGCTAGGGCACTTCAGTGCCTAATGATGATTTACGGGTCCACTTTTAGTCTAACCCAAAAACCTATATTTTGATGATATTCGGATCTCATGCTAGTGCAATAGCCATTTAGGTCCCACAGGACCACTACACATTTCTATGTGGCTACAGCCACTGTTTATGTCCAAAGATCACTATTCATCTATGATGGTACGATAGCCATTCAGGCCCAAAAATATGGGCCACTACACACAATGATCTTGATATCTATAGGAATTGTGTTCTCATTAATATGGGCATTACTAAGATAATTGAATGAACATAAAAGAACTTAACTATTCTTTTCACACATTACATATTTTATACTATTTAAATGATGAATGATATTGAGTATGCATTGTTTGCATTATTTATAACCATGGTAGCTTGTACAAATGACATGTAGTATATTATATAACAATGTGCATGTCAATTTTCCCATGTTAGATGATGCATATACTTGAGTTGAGTGATGTTATGTTTATCATAAGTATGATTTGTTCAATCATGTAAATAAGAATGAATATGTGTTTATGGCATTATGCAAAAGTTATTTCGATTACACTGCTAATCAATTTGCTTAGGACATCATTTTATTTGTGATTTGTAGGTAAGAAGACAATTGAGCCCAAGCCTCGAGACATCAATACAAGCAAGAGAAGACCATTATTTTGGTAAATTTTACTATATGTAATTAAATTATGAAATGTATAGACAATAGAAAGTGAACTTTTTTTGTTGGATGTAATTAGTCTTGGGTCTAAACCATAGTGTGTTGTAATTGTAACTTGTATATAGTTTTGTAATTGTATTTTAAATTCTTTAAAACTATTTTATGCTTGTTGATGTCCCTTCATGAGGTTAAGATTGTGTTGATGATGGTTTTGGAGTGATCAGAAGGATCACGAAGATGAGGAAATGCTTGTCAAATGTTTTAAAAGTGTTTTCATTGATTGCAGATTACTATTCAAAATTTGGGATAGTGCGTAATACAACCGTTATGCTGTCAAAATTTTGGCATGAGGATTCTCAATTTTTGAATATGTAACCCGGCTTTTAAAAGTTTTTGAAAACTCATATTTTTAAGTACTAATCAAGTATGTTAAGATGTCATTAATGACATTGTATAAGTTGAGATTGGATAGCATGTTATATGTGCATTCTTTAGTGGTGTTTGGTGATCGATTGATGACCAAATTGGGTAAGGGGTGTCACATTTAGTGGTATCAGAGCTCCAATTTAGCCATTCCTAGGTATTATAAGAGTGCTGTAAGAGTTAAGTCTATACATAACATAATTTAATGACACCCAGGCTTATCAATTGTCCTTATGCCTATAGTTAAAATGAGTGCACCATGAGAAGAAGAGGAAGGACATGCCTCTATGTCCATGGGACATGAGTCTGATAGGGTGGCCACTATGTCTTAGAGTGCAATGAGATAGTTATCATTAGTAGCCTAAGTTCCACCAGCATTTTTATAAGAGATATTGTAGCTATTGTGATAGGTTATAGTGGCTACTCCACCTCCAGCACCACAGTAACATGATGTTCCCTTAGCTCTCTAAAAAGACCTACTTAAAGAGAGTTAAGAGAATGGGAGCTGAAGATTTCAAGGGAAAAGGTGAAGTGGATCTTGAAATAGTAAAATACTGGTTAGATCATATTGAAAAGATAATGAAGTAGATGCACTGTACACCTATAGAGAAAGTAATCTATGCCACTTCATTACTATGAAAAGAAGCCTTAAAATGGTGGGATAACTTGACAGAGTATAAGATGAAAGATTAGATGACTTGGGACTTTTTCTTAGAAGAGTTCTATAAGAAGTACATTCCTAAAGATTATTTAGACGTTAAAAGGTAACAGTTTATGGACCTCAGACAGGAGCAGAAGTGTGTGAGGGAGTATGAGAAAAACTTCTTTATGCTTAGCTACTCTACTAAGGACACTATTTCCATAGAGGTTGATAAGTACAAATGGTTTGAAAAAGGGTTACATGTTAAGATTAAGTCTCAAGTGGTTCCTTTGAATATTAAAGACTTTAACTAGCTTGTCGTAGTTTGCCACTTTATAAAGGGAGTGCAGAAGGAGAAGCATGAATACTATTAGAAAAAGAGATCTTCTAAACCTAGAGCATCTAGTTTTGCATAGTAGTCAGACAAAAGTTTCCAAGGTAATCAGTTTGGGACACCACAACAGTCACAAAAGCAGGGTCGATCTTAAAAGAAAACCCAAGGAAACTAGAATAAGGGTAAGATTCGATAGTAGTCATAGGCAGCTAGTACACCTTGTACTATAGCTAAGAGTGATTAGGTTCCTCAGTGTCTGACTTACCATAAGAGACACAAGAAGGATTATTAGTGGAAAAAGTCAGGAGCATGCTTTATGTGTGGCTTACCAGATCATTATTGCAAAGACTATCCTAAGAGAGCTGAAGGTAGGCATGAATTTGTACAAGTTTCCATTTAAGGCTAGAAAAGAGACCAAAGAGATAAGCTAGAAAGAGCTCAGAGGGATAGAGTAGAGTCTAGAGTTAAGCACAAATCTCCTGCCTGATAGTATGCCATTAAGGCATAGGAGGAGGCTAACAAGTTGGACATCATAGCTGGTACATTTTTTCTCTTTGACTTATCTATTATAACTTTGATTGATTCAAGGTTTACACATTCATATGTTTGCACATCATGAGCACAAGACCAAGGGTTAGAGTCAGAATTTATTGACCTAGAGATTTTGATTAGCAATCCTTTAGGTCAACATGTCATAATAAATAAGGTTTACAAGAACTATCTGTTGATAGTATAAGGACACCAATTTTTGGTTAATCTCATCAACTTTGATATGATATTAGGCAAGGATTGGTTGTCCAAGTATTAGGCAATAGGAGATTGCAAGTTAAAAAGGTTAACTCTTAAGGCTAAATATGGGGTTGAGATTACAATAGTGGGTGAGAGGATAAACTTTCTGTCCAATGTGATCTTGATAGTGACAACAAGGTGTCTATTGGAAAAGGGTTGTCAAGCCTTTTTAGCTCATGTGTTTGATACCTATAGTGGAGAACTAGATGCTAGTAACATATTAGTGGTGTCAGAATTTGTGGATGTATTCCTAAAAGAGTTGCTTGGTTTACCTCTAAAACAAGAACTCAAGTTTAGTATAGAAGTGTTACTTGGCACTTCTCTAGTATCGATAGCTCTATACAAAATGGCTCTAGAGTTGAAGGAGTCAAAGATCCAGCTTTAAGAGTTACTTTATAAGGGTTTCATTAGGCCTAGTGTTTCACCTTAGAGAGCTCTACTGCTATTTGTAAAGAAGAAGGATGGTACTTTTTGATTGTGTGTGGATTATTGCTAGCTGAACAAAGTGACCATAAAAAACAACTATCTATTACCACTGATTAATGACCTTTTTGACTAGCTAAAGGGTGCATGAGTGTTCTCCAGGATTAATTTAAGGTTTAGTTATTTTTAATTGAGAGTAAAAGAGTTTGATGTGGTAAAAATAGCACTCAAAATAAGATATGGCCACTATGAATTTTTGGTAATGCCATTTAGGCTTACCAATACTCCTGTGGCTTTTTTATAGATCTGATGAATAAAGTCTTCAGATAATATTTGGATTAGTTTGTGTTGTTTTCATAGATAAAATCTTGATCTATTCAAAGAGTAGAGAATGAACAACATCTGAAGATAGTTTTGTAGGTTTTGATAGAAGAGAAGCTCTGTGCCAAACTTAGCAAGTGTGAGTTTTGGCTTAGTGAGTTATCTTTTCTTAGACACATAGCTTTTATAGAAGAGATTCAGGTTGATCCTAGTAAGATAGAAGGTGCTATGAAATAGAAGCCACATAGGAACACCACAAAGATCTAGAGTTTGCTTAGATTGATTGGTTATTACTGATGGTTTGTGAAGGGATTTTCCTTTATAGCTACACCTATGACTTATCTGTTATGAAAAGATGCCAAGTTTATTTAGGATGACAAATGTCAAAAGAGTTTTGACAAGCTTAAGGTGATGTTGATAAAAGCACCGATTCTTGTTTAATCAATTTCTAGGAAGGACTTTATCATTTATAGTGATGCACATAATAGGTTGGGTTATGTTCTGATGCAAGAGGGAAAGGTGGTTGCTTATGCTTCTAGGCAATTAAAGCCATATGAGAAGAAATACCCTACTCATGAATTGGAGCTTGCAGTAATAGTGTTTGCATTAAAGATATGGAGACATTATCTTTATGGTGAAAAGTGTTACATATACATGGATCATAAGAGTTTGAAGTATCTTCCAACACAAAAGAAGTTGAACTTGAGATAGAGGTGATAGATGGAGTTGATTAAAGATTATGATTGTATGATTAAATACTACCCTAGCAAGGCCTATATAGTGGTTAATGCTTTAAGCAGGAAATTCATGGCAACCATAAGAGCCACGAATTTTAGGCTTTAGTCTATGCCTGATAATGCCTTATTGGTAGAGATGCAAGTCAAGCCTAGTTTGTTATAATAGGTTAAAGATGGTCAAAAGGATGATCACAAGTTAATAAGTATGATAAATACCATTCAAGAGGGTAAGCTTATTGAGTATGAAATAAAGAGTAATGGTTGTCTATATTACCATGATAGAATATGTGTTCCAGATGTTGAAGAGTTGAAGAAATAGATTTTAGATGAGGTGCACAATGCTCGTTATGCTATGCAACCTAGTAGCATAAAGATGTATCAAGATTTGAAGTTGTCATATTGGTGGCTCGGCATAAAGAGAGATATGTCAAAAAATGTGACTAGATGCCTCACTTGTCAACAGCTGAAGGCAAAATGTCAAGTTCTATTTGGTTTGCTACATCCTATAACAATTTTAGAATGGAAATAAGACAAAGTCACCATAGACTTTGTAACTCATTTGCCTATGATAAAAAATAAGCATGATTCAGTATGGATTGTTATGGATCCCCTTACTAAGACAACTCATTTTATACTAGTGAGGATACACTATTCTA